>JAFIDM010098075.1:0-53114 GCA_023159025.1 Thereuonema tuberculata | reverse complement strand
AAAAAACGAGAAGAAAACCGTTATTAAAGCACTGACGTATCTGTATCTTATTATTTTGGAAAGTGATCATTGAAACAATTTATTTGTACGTCTACGTCTGAATGGATTTTTTACAATATCCTTAGCCTTCCCCCCCTCCCCCAAATCTTAATCCTTGGTACGCCACTGTGCTGATTAAATATAAACTTCATTTGTATGTAGAAAAAAATTCCTCGCTTATTGAGAATAGGCTTAATCAGACGACATAAGCGTCTAAATAATAAAATTCTAATTCTAATTATTATTCAGTGATCATCAATAAATAAATATTTGAAAAGAAAAAGTGTTTTAATGACTATACATGTTTTAGATGCATTATAATTTTGATCTTCGCAGATGAGTTATTAAACATTTTCGATTACCAATCAGCTGATCCAAACAGCAGAGATAACGGAAAGGGCTTTTAATTAATAAATGTCATTACCAATCATCGAATCTCGATTAATTACCTAATAACGAATCAGATGCGATTTGATTCACGATCCCTTAACTGAAATCGTTCTTCTTTTGTGTTTCATTTCCTTTTTTATGTCCCGTAATATATTTATTTTATTTTATATTATTGTTCGTAAAAATGAACATAAGTTAAGGAAGTCTACAACTACCATTAACTGTCAAAACTAATTTCATACAGTTAACTTTTGAACAACGTAAAGAAAGAACAGGCCATCTTTTAATATTTTGTTCTACAAATGTTGACCAAAATTGTAATGTCTACAGTAGCTAACAAGTTTGTTAT
The DNA here is from genome assembly GCA_023159025.1 of Thereuonema tuberculata. Taxonomy (NCBI): domain Eukaryota; kingdom Metazoa; phylum Arthropoda; class Chilopoda; order Scutigeromorpha; family Scutigeridae; genus Thereuonema; species Thereuonema tuberculata. The sequence goes on along the minus strand of JAFIDM010098075.1, from coordinate 52,336 downwards.
GAGATTATCAAAATGGTTGTTTAGAAAGAACTTAAAACCTTCGTTATCTATAAAGATCCCGCCGTAATCCAAACAAAGAAAGTAGAATGAAAAGAAAGACTAATAAATAAAATTCTTTCTACAAACTACGGAATTGAAGTTATTGAAAAGCATTATCATTTTTAAAATTATGTTAATAACTAATCAAAGTTCTTAAGGTTTCCAAGTTTTCATAAGATACTATAGTTAAAATAAACTATATCAGTGGGCAGCGTAGAAATACTCTTAAAACGGAAAACAAGAAAGTTACAAGATAAATATACAGTAATATTTAGGTACAATAATAAGTAAAAAGCAATTTAAACAATGGTAGCTTCTATGACATATCTGTAGGTGTAGTCAGTAAATTAAGATTTCTCCATTAAAAAACAATTTGCAACCAACTCAAAGAGCAGGAGGTCACAGTGGGTGATTCCTTACATTATTCTGTGAGGTTTTACGTTAGAACTAATTAAAAAGTAAAGAATTGTTTTCTTCTTTTTTGATAAATGAGCTACAGAAAATCAGATAGCAGATTAATACAAAAATTCTTCTTACCTTCTTATTATTCAGATATTACATAAAATAAATACAAATTTTCGGAAGGAAAAACCTCGTCCTTCCTTTTTCAAGTAATCCATTTTTTAACTAATAATAATCGGATAACACAAATTAAAATTAAAACTATTAATATCATCCTATTATACAATATTAATAGTTTTAATTTTAATTTGTGTTATCCCATTATTATTAGTTAAAAAAATGGATTACTTGATAAAGGAAGGACGAGGTTTTTCCTTCCTAAAATTTGTTTATTTTATATGATATCTGAATAAATAAGAAGACTTTTTGTATGAATTATGAATACTAGAGGAAGACTGAGGAATCAATATTGAACAGATAGCAGATTGCTGTTAACCTTAAACGTAACAGCATATATTATTTCAAAGGTTCTGATTTAAAACAAGAGAGTATAAAAGTTATTTATTTAAATTTATAAAAACGATTTATTAAGGTTCCGAAGACCTTAATGGGGGGGGGGGGGGGTAAAGCGACAGAGAGAGAAATATTAAGGTTCTACGATATCTTCGTTCTAGGATTCTTGTATTATCAGCAAAAGTGGTCTGTGAAGTGTTGTCAAGAATTTAGATGAAGATGGTTTTAATAAAAGATTTTTAAAACTATCTTTCAATGGAAATTAGGATTAAAGCATTAATTTAACTTTAAATAATTTTGTTAATAAATAACATGACCAAAACATCGTCAAAGCAAATAAGTCACATTGTTCACTCAGAGATTGTGATATTTATTTTGCCGTCAAGGAATATTTTTTAAAATTTATCCTCGATTCAGAAAATCCTAATTAATTTAGAAAAAAAAAAGAAAATTTTATTAATTTTCCATTAACGCAAATTATTAAGTTTCTACTAATTTTCTTCTTAAAGGTCCTATTCTAAGGATCAATGAATCGTTTCTTTCTTATAGTCTGACCTGTTTAAAAGTCTTATCTTAGCTCTCGATTTAATTGAATTCGAGTTGTCCTCTCATTATGTAAGTCTTATTAAAAGATCTAAGATTGAGATTGAGAAAGAGGGCTTTTTCTTTCATTTTTCTTATTTTTTCGTGTGTGTTAAATGTTTTTAAATAGCTACAATAAGGAACTTATGTTTGCCTTGAAACGCTGAAGTTGTAGATCAATGCTTATTTATCATTGGATCGTATCCTCTATTCATCTGACTGTATATTCCACTGTCTTAGTATTAATGAATACAATCCAACATTTCATAAAGATCAAAACTCTTTAAATCCATTCAAAGAGTTTTGGTCTTTAATCCATTCATTTTTCCTTTTTAGGGTAGGCTAAGTCCCATTAGAACTACGACTTCCAGGCCTGTTGTTCGAACCTTAGCAATTAACATGGCCACACGCAACCGGAAGGAGAGAAAGTGAAGGAGGAGACGAACAGAATAAATAGAAAGGAAATAAGTACTCCGGTTTCCGGGATTCCAGCCAAATCAGTAGCAGGCCCGCCTAGCCTACTCAGCTACGCCTGAACGGTATCATTGAAAGGAACTCCACGAAGTTGAAAAGAAAAAATTAAAATAAAGCATTTATGAACATTTCCTAATGTTTTTAACAGAACTAAGGCTACAGAAATTAGGCGTAAAACTTTTGAAAGGCATTCAGAAATTAACAAAAATGTTTTAAAAACAACTTTTCTAAATTCTAAAATTGCTAATTATCATAAGCAAAGTTATTGACATTTTTGTTACGCAAAAGAATTCCTCTCATTATCTTAGTTTCTAAAAAAACTGTTTGTATATATTTTTAGAATGTGTTCCTCATTTTAGAAATGAAGTTTGTGTTCACTCTCTATTATATTCAGATACTTCGTTGATTTTATTATTATTTCATTTCAAATTGTGCTTTCATATTTCCAATTTGTCTTTTATTGTTATTTCCATCTTCTACTCGGAAAAGTTATTTTTCCTTTCAGTTGATTCCTAAACTTGGAAAGTGAAGGAAATCTCTGAAATTGGTAAAAGACACTGTTGGAAAAATATCCATTTACCGATTCAATTTGGCCCAAACCTAATGACTCAAAGAAACTGTTAGGGAAGTCTGAAACAGTATCCAGCTCTAATAGGATCGATTCTAATCACGACTAAAGGGTTCTGTTTCTCGGGGGTCGATTACAGCTGATTAGCTATTCGCGATGCTTTCTTATTGGCCGCTGGAATTCCGTGCACGCGCTCTTAATAAGATCATCGGCAGCCCGATTTGACAGCGGAGGAAGTTGTAGGCAGCGGGGGTGCGCATGTGATCACATTACCTGTGAAACTCTATCCTTCCGGGACCCTGAGTGCTGCCTTGGCGGATGTCTAACGTAGAAGGGTGAAACTGACACGTTAATCTAATCCACGGATTTATTATTAATGGACTACGGAACATGCCGTCGCCTCGGCTAGGCCTGCTTGTCGCCCGCCATTACATTCACTCTGCGATTAAATTTTCCCTATTTTTTTTTTAATTGTTATTTATTTGCTTATTTTTTTTTGTTTAATTTTTTTTATTTTTCTGTTCCATGACATTTCAGTTTTATCAAAGAGTTCGGGAGAAACAGAACCGGAAATAAATTGTAATCTTAAAGCGATCTGATTAATAGACATTCTCAGAAGACTTTGTAACAACTTAAAAACGAGAGTCAGAGCTATCAAGAAAAAAAACATCAACAAAACATTAAAAGCTTACGACAACCAACCTTTCCTTTAAAATACAAATATTTCTTCCTTTACTTACTAATCTCAGAAGAGTTTTGTAGTTTTATAGAAAATAAAGAGCGAAAAACAAATCCTCACTTTCCCAGCCATAACAAGAGTTGTTTTCAAGTCAGAACATCTTTTCTCTTTTTTAGGGGCTAAGAAAGTAAGGTTTATCAAATCACTTTGTCTGTTTGTCAGTGCCATAGACATGATTTAAATTTTTTTAAACAACTAAAACTTTTAATTGTTTAAAACTACTAACGGTTCTTAAACCTCTTGATGAATCTACTTGAATTTTGGCCTGCATATTTAAGGATAAAAGATGATCAAACTTTGAAGTTTGTTTTTGTTATGTGTGGGTGCTTGTCCAGAAATTAGCGCGTGAAGATTTATTCCCAAGGAAAAGCATCAGAACAGAAACAGTGTCGAACAAAGGATTCTAATCCACTAATTCCGCGCGCTTTGGTGTGACGGAAATTAATCTGCTCGAAGGAACTGAAATAAAGAGGATTTAATTTTTTTTCTTCATAAACAGAAATGTTTTTGTATGTATTATGTTTGGTATTTATATACGACATATTAACTTGTATACATATTCTGTTCATCATTCAGCGAGACATTTTTCCACTTTCCGAAACTTAGGATCAAGAATTTTAAAGTGTTACTGATAAAAGATCCTGTGTATTTCATTACACTTGAGATAAGATGTGATTCTCAGATGAAGAAAAGAGAAAAGATTGTTTTTGTTTTTTTTTCTGGAAGGAAGTTCAGATTAAAATAACTACTCACAACTTCAAACTTCAAACTTGAACCAATATTTCGTCTTTATGATCTTAAGACTTTTTCAAGGTTTTTACATGAAGTAACTAAAATGAAAGAGAAGAGAGAATTCCTCTTCTTCTCCACACATAATAATAAAACCATATCACATCATAAACTATACAAACATATCAAACATAAATAATGTTAAACCTCTTAAAAAAGTCTTAAGATCATAAAGACGAAATATTGGTTCAAGTTTGAAGTTTCAAGTTGTGAGTAGTTATTTTAGTAATTGTACGAAGACCCGTTAGAAGTTATGAAGTTCAGATTATTTTTACACTGATATAAAAAAAGACGTTTCTCCGCTTCACTCAAGAAGTGAAATGAATGGGATAAATCAATAAAATGATGTGTTGAAATTTTTATAACTATTTTTGATAATACAGTTGTTTCAATTGCAACGCCGGATTATTTTACCCAGTGAAAGCGTTGAAAATTTGTAGATTGAAAAGCTTTTTTTTTTCTTTTTTAATTTCAGTTTGGTGTCTTCCCTATTGAGAGCCAATATTCTTTCATTATAAATGTTATTTTCTGTCAATTCAACTTAGCAGCTACACAAGGCTAAATTTTGAATTGGTAGAATTTGGACTCCACTGACAACAGCCTGCAATTACAGATACTCCTCACTTTACGACCTGCCTGCTTAACGACCACTCGCACTTACAACTTCCGCCCTTGAAGGTACAACTTATATTTCATCGTCGTCATCTCCCTTACCTCTACAGCTCCAGTATCTAACTTTTATATTTGAAATCTTTTCCAAGTGGGTCCTTGTAGAGAAATTAGATAGAGAAGGCGGGAAAATATCGCATAGAAAAGAACGGATTTCCATCGATGTCTTCCACATTATGCATGTCTTTTTATGAATAAATTTGAAGTTTGTTGCATAATTTTTATAATTTTATAATTTTACAACGATCCTATATTCCCGGCGCAAGCTCCTCGCTTATCGACCAATTCGCGTAACGTAGTCGTCGGAACGGAACTCGGTCGTAACGTGAGGAATATCTGTATAAATAGCATTGGTTTACATATTTTCTATGCTACATTCTGACATTCTACCTTCAGTCCCAAGCGAAAAGCGTAGAAGGAAAATATAAATCATTAATAAACATTTATTCTACATTGTAAGTTTTATTTTAACTAACATTTGCTTGTTATTTGATAAAAATATCTAAAAAAACCTAGTGAATGAAAACAATTGAAGATGATATTCATTCTGTTTAGGAAGAAACAGTAAAGTACTTTCTTTTAAGTTACTATGACAAACAGAAATAAACTTCCAAATACAAAAATGATAAACAAATCAAAGTTTTTAATGAAAAGGATTAAAAAAAAAAACAACGAAATTCTATATCTGGGGTTTAAGTGGAAACTAAATTCATCCAATCAGTGAACTTGTCTTTCTGAATTTATCATAATCGGGTAATCTGGCCTAATCGAGGATTAATTAAATACTGATTTTTTAAATCAGACATTTAAAAGATTTTTTTCCTTTTTTTAATTTTCTTCATGTGTTTTTTTCTTAACGTTTTATTAAATAATGAAATTTATTGCTACAATTACTTTCCTTATATTTAACTTTTTGCAACCCTTTAGTTTAAGATTCCTTTTCTTATTTCTATTTATTTGAAATGGAATTCATACTTAAACTGAAAGAGAAAAAAAAGCTAAACTAAATTTTTAACGAAATAAATAACTAAATGCTTACACGCAGATTGTGGCGAATTTTGGGACATTTCAGTTCAATCGCCCGCGATTGGAATTTTGTGTTCCATGGAATTAATGTAGACACCTTTTGCTTTGTTCCAGTGAAGACAGTTTCCTAACGTAGAGAATTTCTTATATTTTCAGATTCTTTATTTCCCAGCATTTAAACCCCGAGTTCAGTTTTTGGATCATTTTTCACGAAAGATATCCTTTCTACGAAGAAAGTACAGAGAATAAAACATCTAATTTCATGTATTATTTCAAAATGATCAACGGAAACAATAAATAATAAAATAATTGAAATAATATAAAGGAAATAAATGAACGTAGGCTACATCCATGTACATTAGTGAAAAGAAAATATATAATATATACAAATAAATAATGGTTCTCGCATCCTGAGCTATCGTGTCAGGACAGCTGTTTCAGCCTTATTAGGCTTCTTCAGCCAGATTTACCCTTGAAATAATGATAACAAATTATCAATGCACTATTTCACTAATATCATAATTAATTGTCTACAATTATGTTTTATACGAAATATTACGTGGATATTGCCGAGTACAATCTTGTTTTTCATTAGTTTCCGATTATTTAGATGTAAAAAAAAAAAAAAAAAAAAAGTTTATATTTTTATTTGGAAAAACATCAGATAGAAACTCCTAATATTTTCTGTAAAAGAGTATTTAATTACTTAATTAATTTATATTAATTAATAAAGTGTGAAACAAACGTTAATCACCAATATTATAAATTTTACTTATTATCTTTGTATATAATAACAAGAAAGTTAGTGCTGAATGCATAATTATATGATATTAATAAATTAATATAGCCTATAATATACGTGTTATTATTAAAAAAAAGGAAATCCTCTTGTAATATGTAATTTAGTCGGTATAATGATATTTTCGTTAATGTTAGATGTGGAATGAAACTAATAACATTAACTTATTTTCCCCACAGCAGCCTGTCCATTTGGATCAGATGCTTTGTTTCAGCCTCTTTCTTAATAGTATAAATATTTTTGCTTCTAATTTATTGTATAAATATAAATACACAAAACTACTTAATATCTGATGAATTTTGGGTTGGAAACTCATTTAACTTAAGCCTGGTCAGAAAATATAACAAGTGAAGCGATACAATGATAAAAATAAATATATAATACATAACCACACATTACATTGAAAACAAGTAAGTTACAATGGGAAAAAAAAAAAAGGAAATTGGAGAAAAGAAAAGAAACACAAAGAATGAATTGAAAGGAACATGAAATATAGATATAAACATTTTTATGTATCTCACATATATTTGAAAGATAAGAATGCCACTGATTCCAAGAATAAGGATAAATAAATAAATAAATAAATAAATAAATAAATAAATAAATAAATAAATAAATAATGTATCTCTAGATATTCAGTATTGTAACGCATTCAAAAGACAATATCCGAAAGGAATGTATAAAATTATATATTTACGTCAATGAAAATAATCAAAATTTGTTTACTATAAAAGTAATAAAACATTTGTGAATGTATTTATCCAGTTATGGTTACTGAATGTTATTATATACAAACATTAGTTCTAATTGCGTTAAATAACGGCAAAATTTCTGAAACTTTTAGAAAACATAATACTAGATTTTTATTTAAAAGTGTAGTCTAGGTTGATTTTTCGTTTTAATTTCTGTATTTATCTTAAATTGCTATTGCTAAAACAAATTCATTCCTATACTCTTATTAGCTTGGCGCAATTTTTCATTCGCAACTAACATCCAAAGAGGAGAAAACTAGACAAGTAGGAAGAGGTACGACCATATAATTTAGCAGAACGGACGTTAATGGTGTTAATAGTTCGGTGTATCGTTGTACTGGACACGTGCGTGATACCGAAGGAACTGCCTACGCAGCTGTCCTCAATAGCCCAGATGAATCAACCGAGTAATGCAATGGTAATCGTTGACCTTTGCTTCGCCGTCCGAATGACCTATCGAAAGTCAATGAAGTCACACAAGTTGAAAACAGTCACAGGGGGATCAATTGAACTACAACAGCTCTCTCGTTAAATAAGCTACGGTAGCTTTAATTCAACTACTGTACTCCTACACACGAAGATTGTCTGCATACTGATATTATGATTTATTTATTTAATTTTTATTTATTCCATTAAGAAAAAAAGAAAAAGATAAAAATTAATAAGTTCTAATAGCGCAAGAAATAAGCTTTGTTTTTTTTATTTGGAAAGTCTATGGATCAATCCTTGAAACATTGTTATCCCAATTTTAGTGAGAAATGAAGTTTAATGCATTGCAAACGGTCGAGCGTAATACTAACCACATTGACAATGTATACTAGAGATTTAAACGTAAATAGAACTAAATTACGGATCGAAATCATTCAACTGCACAATTGTCGAAGTACAAATGACAGCGGAGATATTGAATTAATAATAATTACAGTTAGTTTTATAAGAAACCTTTTTCTTCTGAAATTAAAAGGAAAAAAAAATCGAGGAAAAGTAGAAATAACAGAATTTAATTGACTAATTTTAACGAGCAAGTGATAAGTTAGAGAAATTGGCTTCTCCAAGTGAAGATTCCATTCTTTAGTGAATGGATGTTACTGTAGATTTCTATTCATGAATATTATTACCAAAATATTCTATTAAGAATATAACACTAGAAAACTTGATACCAGATCCTCCAAAACTCAAAATTGGAGAAGAATACCTAAATATATCAGCATTTTAGTAAAAATAACAACAATGAAATAATATTTTTTTTTTTAAAGTTTTATTTTAAAGTTTGGCATCAGACTGAGAATGGTACATGGAAAACGTACCTAAATAAGATCATCATAATTTAGATTTCACAGCCAGAGCTTCACAGGGACGGCTGAAGGATATGGTTGGCGAGTCTAACGATTAAAACATTCTAAAATAACCAATAAAGATATGAAAATGGGAACAAAATCAGCACCAGAGTAAAATTACCTTTTCTGGTTCGTTTATGGGAACGAGTTGGGAACGGCCGTTTCGTCCTTCAACGGACTCATCAGCCCAACCCTGCCCTCCCCGATATAGTTCTCTTCTGAGATCTGATTAATAGCCAAATGTTAACTGGATTTCCAAAGACAAATTTGAGAAGAAAAAGGTTTGGTTCACTTATCTTTGAAAGCACCAATAGGCCTGTTAATCGATTGCGATTGAAGTGAAACAAAATAGGGTAGCATCGACAAGATAAAATTGGAAACCTTATGACAAAGGTTTGTAGGCTGTCAAAAGTTTCGCCCTAACATTAAGTAAACTATTTTTTTATTCCGTTAAATTCTCATTAGATGAAATGTTTTGGATTTTATAAGGCAAATCTAAAACTTGGTGCATTGTAGCGCTGCAGCAAGGGTGGTGCGACTGGTTTGCGCTCACCAGGCGCCGTATCAATTAATTCCAAGCAATTATCTAGAGTACACAAAACCAAAGAAAATTTAACTACAAAAAAAAAAAAAAAAAAAGCACTTATTTAAATTCAATAATTCTATTATATATTCAAAATTATGTTATAACTTACATTTAATAATTGCATTACAATTTGCAGTAATTATAACTTGCAAAATACAGCAGAACGCATTAAGTTAAAAGTCCGCTTATCTACGTTGATTTAGGCAATCGCCATTATGTAACATCTTAGTTTTCTTTCCTGGAATAGATCATTTATTCCTCGAACAACTTAAAGCGCTAACATCTGTTGTGATTCGATTTTTGAATTTCCAGTGACGCAGTTAAATTCAAGTTTTAATTACGAATTTATGAACCTCTTTCTAAATCCTCCCAACATTAATTGTTACTTTCTTATTTAACTTATTAGTGCATTCACTTAATTAATTATAATGTATTATATTTTGTAATTAATTATACATTGTTATTACAATGTAATATTAATTCGCTTAATTAATAATAATGTTTTTGTCAATAATTAATAATTAAGCAGTTATAAGAATATTAATATCTAAATATATTAATACATTGTTATTAATTAATAACAATAAATAATTGATGTATTATTTAAAAGTATTCCAATAATTAATAATAAAAATTGCTTGCAAAAGACGAAGAAAAGGCAGTTCTAACATCTACAATCAAACACATGTGTGAAATATCGTGTAGAATAATGTGGCAGATAATTCGTTCCATTAAATTTCAGCTTCTTAGTACAAAGAGTGATCGTGGAGAGTCTCCACGGGAGAAACGTTGGACGTTCGATTCTTAAACGATGCAACTAAAACATGAGAATCCACGTCTTTTAGTTTCGTCAGATGAAATGCCAAGGTTCCGTATGGAGATCAATGATATTTTATTTATGTAAATAAGTTCTCCTCTAGACGCTTCCTAGGGTTCACTCAGCTTTCTGTAGAATGACTACGATTAGCTTCTTCCCCGGGAGTAGGCTAAAGGCGGGAGAGCGTTGGGCTGACCATCCGACCTCATATCAGTTCTGGGTCAGTGAAATATTAAGAACCTTAACTCTGGAGTCCCAAATGGGCTCCCGTGTACCCATTTAGTACCCTAAACTACCATCAAACAACTAATTTTTTTTTAATTTTCCTAATGTTTTATAGTTTTTTCCAGGCTATTTACTTTCAAAAAATTAATATATTTAATACATTTTACTAAATATATTTAAAAAATTAAAAAGTTTTAATTTTCTGAAACAGTAGAATAATATAATTTTAAAAGGAAAAAAGTATTGTTTGTAATTAATGTGAACTATCTTTTTTTTAAAAAAAAAATCAATAATTTAAATATGTATATGGAATTAAAATTTGCAAAAAAAAAAAAAAATCCATACTGTTTTCTGACGTTTTCATATTTAATTCAAAGAAATTTTAAATAATAAATAATTTATATATTCACCTCCAAAAAAATAAAAACCTATATTATATGTTCCGCTGTTTCCAAAGGAAAAAATAAATAAATAAATAAATAAATAAATAAATAAATAAAATTGTTCAAAATTTCAATTAAATATTTGAATTTATAAACTTAAATTATTTTGGGTTTTTAAAGTTTTTAAATAATTTTTTTTATTTTTTTAATTTTTACTTGGATTGAATCTAACAATAACTTTTATAAAAATTAAAAAAATAAAAAAAAAAAAAAAAAAAAAAAAAAACCTTTAAACATTTTAAACTTAAAACGACTAAAAAAAAAAAAAAAAGATAATTTATTTTTTATGAGAAACAGTCAAAGGATAATAAGACAGTTTTTGTTTCGTTTTTTTTCTTCTTTTTTCATTTACTAGATTCTTCGTGAAGATGACTGTCTGAAATTCGTTTATTTCTGCAATGTGACTTTCTAACTCCGCAACAGACGACGACTTTTTCCTTCTCTCCAAGACGGAGGGACGGGTCACGTGTCGATCAGCCTTGACTCGACCAATCACCGCTGGCGACAGCCCGCACCGTTTCACCACCAATCCGATCGGCGGACACAAGAGAGCACGCCACACCGAGCGGCCAATCAATACGCTCGACACATGCTCCTTCGTTCATAAATATCTCTCCACTTTAATTATTCATTTTCCACGAATGTTAATGGTGTCTGTTTTTATGATTATTGTACCAAATCGTTTATTATTTATATCGCAAGATTTTTTTTTTTTTTCCTCGTTTCTCCAATACGATTATTTCGTGTCGCAAGTCTTATATTTTTCTGGCGATCGCTACTTTTTTTTTTGTCTCCAAAGCACTTTTATCAACGAGGATTCGTAATAAAAATCACATTAGGCTTTCTTCTTTTTTTCTAAATATACTTATTTATTAAAAAATATACATATGTATAATAAATAGTTTTCAATAGATTACATTTGCTAGATTGTGAAGATAAATAATTCGAAAAAAATAAATAAAACTTCAGAGAACGGGATTAAAATCGACGGAACCGTTGTAATATATTGGGTTTTTGTTAAGGTAATAAATAATATATAAGCGCGGCTTATAATCTAAAACTTTTGTAATTTTAAAAGTTATATCGGTAAGCTTATATTATTACTGTGGTTTTTGATTAAGTTTTACAACTTATAAGAAATTACAAACTTATTTTAATTTTTAAAAAACTTACAAACTTATAAATTTTTTATTTATTTATAAGCTTTTTATTTTCTAAAAAAAAAAAAAGTAAAAAGTTTTCTAAATATTTTCTATTTTCTAAAAAATAAAATAAAAAAGATACGTCTCTAATAAGGCCAGAGTTGTTTGCTATTTCAATATTACTTATCCATGGAATAAATCTTTCTATTTGGAACAAATTTGAAACGAACAAGAACTTCTTGACAGAACATAGCGTTTGCTTTATTGTTCTTATCTTTTTGCTTTTGTTTGTGTTGGAAAGACGTGAATTAAGAAAACGAATGAAATATCCGTTTATTGTTAAATTATAAAATCTGCTGATTACAAAAAAAAGTAAATATTTTCATTAAAACATAAATAAATAAAATAGAATAAGTAACTAACTCCGTGCTAGTTATTTAAGTTGCTTAAATGCAATTAATTTTAATAAAGCATACGAAGATTAAAAAAGGAATGAACATACGTTGTTAAGATGTCCATTGATAGACAGTGTTTTTGGTTTCTAATATTTTTGTCAACTTTACGGGGCTAATTTCTCGACTTGAGACACAAGAAAAAAGTTTACTGCTAATAATTAATAGTCTAAGCTTTCGAATGGAAGTGATCGGAAGAATAGAATATTAAAACTAATTGTTGGGCCCTAAACTACAAATACATCGTGAGACACCAATGGCTTAGCGCAAAAGTAGCGAATATCCAAGATGCAAGTTTTGAGAAAAAGTTGAATTAGTGGGAAAAATGGGTACTTTTTCGCCAGTTTAGTTACTAAAATCACAGGAAATATGCAATTTTGAAGGATTTGCTAGTTTTGCTCTGCAAGAAGGCTCTTCAAGACACCTATTCGCCACAAAACCCTAGTTTTGTGTTTACTAGATATTCGCTACTTTTGCGCTAAGCCATTGTTTTGCAGCTTTATTATTAAGACATTTAAACTTTACAGCAAATTTTAAGGTATATAATTGAAATGAAATGTTGGCAGTTCTGGCACAAATGTATCATTTATTAAGTTAGTTAGGAAGAGACCTAACTGTGATTATTATTATTATTACTTCAATTAAGATAAAATAAATCCTTCAAACTAACGAGAGGATTTACAAATGGTCACAAGACCAACTCAACATTTCTATACAATTGAAACAGAAAAATCGAGAAGAAGTAGCTTTTTTTTAAAAAAAAAAAAGATCTCGAACAAACAAATTCTTTTCACATTTTTTTATTTTTATTTTTTTTCTCTGTGAAAAAAAAAAAAAATAGTAATTTTCTTCTATTGATAATAATTCTTACATATTTGTTACGACAGAATCTTATAGACGCTATAAATGACTATCACAGGTTGTAGTCTAACATTCTGCTTATGTTCACAAAATTCAACCAAAATGGTTAAATATTTATGTTGTTCCCTCTTTGTATGTAAATGGCAATAATAAAAATAATAAAAAAAGCATTTTTCTACGTGCCTGTGATAATTAAGTGCTCGTAAATGGAAAATCTATAGATGCAAATGTAAAAAATTAGACCATGTGTATGTAGTTATATCTGTTTTTGTTTGTATCTTTACATTCGATTTCATAATTTCAATACAGTGTGGAATTACTTTGTGATACATCGTTTATATCTTTATTTTTATTTTATTTTTTTTGCGAAAGACGCATTTTACTTGATTGAGAATCTTTCCTTACCAGCCTACATAGATTTATAACTTTGGACTTAATAATTTGAAATAAATTTAGGGCAATGTTTTTAGGCCTCTTAAACGTTTATGTCGTTCGTACTGGAAGAGCGAGCGAAGTGGCGCGAATACTAGATTACAAGGACGCTCACTTCCGAGAAAGAGTCGTTCCCATTTCACAGAAGTTTGGATAAACTGAGGAGAAATAACCTCGACCCCCAGCGCCTACCTCCTTAACATCCGGGCTCCGAAACCTTAGATGTGTGGCACATTACTTCATTATACAGTGTAATATTTTGAATATTAAAATGATAAATATTAATATTGCTAATAATTGTAATCATTTTATAAAATTTTAAAGTGTATACTAACTAATCACAATAAAGAGAATGTATTGTTTATTAAAAAAAAAAAAAAAAAGTTTTGATAGGGAATGGAAAATAAACCTGACTGAAAAACCATACATTTACAAGACTATCAGATTTCGTACTTCCTCTATCTGTTAACAAACGATTAAAATTTAGTTTCAATTAGTTTTAAACCTTTTTTATTTCTGAATTTTCGAGCTTTTTCTGTGAATAAGTAAAAGTCGATGTAGATTTCTAATAACGATGGGGCCCTTTTAGAAAGCACTCTGCTGAAATCTGTATTATCCGAATTTGCGAGTTATTATCGTGATTATTATTATTTGAATCACTTTTTCTTGTTTTTTTCTAATTTATGGTGTCATTCTTTTACAATCTATTACGATATTAAACTTCAGTTTATCTATTATCATAAGTTTTATATATTTTTATTTTTTTTATTTTTGATATTGATTTTTTTTTTTTTTTCTAAATTCTAACGAGTCCAAGTCATTAGATCAAGAAGCCGTTATTTTAACAATATATTTAATTACATTGTTAACAATAGATGTAAATTATCTGTTATGTATTATTCGGAATAGATTACTACATCTACATCAGAACGATTATCAGTAACATTACAGTAATCCTTACGTTGCTTAGGAGAGGATAAAATTGTAGACACTTGGTAGCAAAACAATACATTCGTAAACTCTATAAAATACTTTTAAAATGCATAATATTACGTCACATAGTAAAATTTTTAAAAATTGATTTTTTTTTTTTTTTAAATTAAAAAATAGCAGGAACTACAGAAACAAAATAAAAGGAAAATCATTCTTGACAAATGAACTGTAAGTTCACAAATAGAAAGATTAGTATAAACAGATTTAATTAAGATAAAAAAATAAATTTTGTAGAAGAAAACAACCCATAGGCGTTCTTAGACATTATAGTATATAAAGAGGATTGATGGATTTATTGATATCTTTTTTTTTAATATAATAATCTATGAAATTTTACCCGGAAAACAATTACAAGATATAATTAACACTTTAAAACGACCTAGTGTTTATCAGTGCAAAAGTGACAGCTGTTTCACGGTATATTGCCGAGTGGAGAGTAGTCACTAGGTCCTGTTACGGAGGTTAGTATTAGTAAAGGAACAGGATCTAGGGGTTTATAGTGACTACTCTCCACTGATGATCGGCAATAGACCGAGAAACAGTTGTTTTGGGATGTCACTTTTGCACTTATAAACACTGGGTCCACCTTTTACTGTGTTTAAGCATTTTTAGACGCTTTGTTTCTTAACTGATGCGCATAGAAAATTCATTGCGGCCAGCGGAGACTGACACATGAATTTCTATTCTTTAATTTTATTGTATATTTCTTGTTTTTTAGTTTTCATTTGGAGGTCCCATTCTTCTCCCTACCTTTGATGTAATTAACATATAAATATATATCCATTATAATAATAATAATAATAATAATAATAATAATATTTTATTACCAACAATTTATTGCCAACAAATTAACAATTAGTTCGCTTGTAAATGATTACTATTTAATCAAAAAATAAGTTTTACACTACGATTCTTTTTGTATCACTGAAGTCATAATGTATGTAATTTATAAGACACTACCATAACCATATCTTTTTTAGATTTGCTGAGGGAAATAAAAAACCCAACTCTGCAAGGTTATTCAAAAGGCTTCTCTTTCTAAAGACAAATGAGTGTGTTGTTTTGAAATAAAAATTTAAAATAACAATCGAATCGAATGCCAGAATACGTTGAATATTTATGTAGAATGTATTTAGACCATATTGAAATGATCCAGCTTTTAAGATCAGCAAGGAATCTCGCAATTCTAAAGAAGTCGAACTGATGGACATGACTAAAGAGCAATGACTGCAAGATGAGTAACTGCAACTTTCTTTGTTAGAACGTTTACGGGAGTAATTTATTATTTTAAAACAGAAACAAATCATGTAACCAATTGATTAGAATAAGATTTAGTTGTTTCTCAGATTAATGGCTAGAACAATTACTTACTTAGTTTAACTTAAAATGATAGTGAATTATTAACGGACTTGGCTGATTACCTGCCGCAACTATAAATTAATGTCTATTAATTTATTGATCTATTTCTTTTAACTCAAAGAGAGCTTGAAAAAGTTCTTACCTATAATTGTGGACATTGTATTTACCATTAAAAATTGCTAAGTATTTTTATTTAAGCAAATTTATAATTAAAATTTGTAACAGTTTTCTAAGTGAATTTGGAATATCTTAAAGACTGAAAGCAAAGGTTATTGTTTAAAATGAAAGATTTTTCCTATTGTAAAACTTTGTAAAACTTTAATAACCTTTTTTTTAAGAATAAAAGCTGTAAAATCGTTTTAATACGAAATTTTAAATTCGAAATGAAGATCAAATCTCTAGTATAAATAATTAAAACAATAATTATAACTTATAATAAAAACATATTTTGTATCCTTTACTGAAATTGCATGTAAAGTTAATAAAATTTGAAAAATATCTGATACATCATAACAATAATAATAAGATTTTTAAAAAAATGTCTACAATAAATATTAAAAATAACGCCCCAGCAATATCTTCATAATGACAAAACTCTTATATTTATTGTTCAAATCTTGTTCAGTTTACGAAGTTGTAATTTAGCTTGAAGAAACAGAACGATAGGATGTCTGAGAAATAAAAGCGTTTGGAGTTGATAGGAGGAATAAATCTCTTATATAGTTTTCCAGTTCTGTCTGTGTCGAACGCACTTCCTTAACGCATTTTCTGTGTTGGAAAATAATTTTAATTTCCAGTGAAACGAGAAATAATTTCTACAATGAAACGTCCGCGACAGGAATCGAACCTGAAACCTTCTAATTCGAACTCAGACTTATCCATTAAGCCACGGGGACTACATTCAAATTGTTATTGTTCTTCAATATCACTCCCTCTATGTGTGTGACGCAATGAGAGAAGAGCCAGAGAAAAAGAAATAATTCATTAATTTTAGCCTACTAGATTCAAATTTAAATTTCAATGTTCATTTTGTTTAGCCTACTACAAGCGCAGGTCAGACGAGCATTAGATGCAGAAGCTCACCCTCAGCGATGAACTGAAGAATCGTTAGACATTTCTCGACATGAATGAAGAAATTAAAAATAATATTTAAACACAGAAAAAACTTCTACTTAAAATACTCTACTTCAACTAAAAGCCGTCACATTCTTCTCCCGTCATATTATATCAATATATTTACGAATCTGTACAAATAGATGATAAGTTCTATAAGTGAAGCTACCTTTTGGTAATAATTTCTGGTCATTAATGTACTTTTTTATTTAAGAATAAAAACTTATCTTTAAGTAATAAAACAGCAGAAAACATTATTGTTCTTAAATAATAGAATTAATTAATAAGAAAATCTAAATGCTTTTCATTAATAAATAAGTGATGTTGATGAAATACAAAATAAAAACATTTTCTCCTATTTAACACATTACAAAGGTAGAAAAAACAGAAAGAGACGTAATCTGTTAAGTAAAGATTTTATTTTTGTTAAAAGTGACTCAAAACTTAATAAAATTATAATATTTAATGTTTATTAATATTTATTAATATTTTTTATATTAATTTGGAATAAATGAAATTCTTGACATTTTTTTTAAATTTAAAACTGTTAAAATATAACAAAATATGATAAATAAATTATCCAGAATATTACAGTAATTTAAGAATTATTAATATCCATATATTTTTCCATATATAATTAGCGACGTAAATATAGATCTTTATATAAACTCACATCATAGATGATATAGAGAGAATTCCTGAATAAGCACATATTAATAATTTAAGTTTTAGGATCTAATAATTAAAAAAATGCTTACATGATAAAAAAACAAGACAAAAAGAAAACCATTAGTTTTATTTATTTTAACTTTCTGTATGAAATATTTTTTTTAGTTTTTTTATTAGTTTAGAACTTGGAAGGTTCATCTCAATATTGATTAGAACTAAATATACAGGAAGCTTATTTACAATTCAGAAGTTCATAAATGACAAAACAGTTGCAGTTATTATGAGTTTAATGCGACTTATTATTATCCTACATTAAATATAAGAGTTATAAGGCAAACCATATCACAGAGAATGAAAATAAAAAATCCGAATGAAGAAATAACAATAATACATCGTAAATAAGCTAAATAGTTTATTATTATTATTATTATTATTATTTTGTTTTGTTTTTTTAATTTAGCTAAATCGTAAGATCCATCACGAAAGTTCAATTTCACAAATCTAGTTTAAAAATGTGAATTAATGTTTTTTGTTTTTGTTTTTTAAAAACTTCTTAAAGTAATAATATTTTTCAGGTTTTATGAGGTTTTTATAACTGCACGGTAGCTAGGTAATTGTACATTTGGTTTAATTATTTTAATGCTCCTTAGGAAAAAATAAAAGATTCAAGAACAAAAAATTTCCTAATGCAACTTAAAGTTGTAATACACTTATCCGATGATTAAGATAATCCAAACACTATTGAATCTACAAAACTGAAATTTTTCTATATCGTTTAGATTCCTATTTATTTGGTACAATACTGACCAATAGCTAAGATCTGTGACCATAAAAACACACAATATGATCCAAAAATGTCACAACACTGTACATTGTCATGCATTTCCATTACAAAAATATCTGAAATAAAAAATCGGTTTCCTGTAAAATAATTTTCATTGTTCTTAACCTTCATCTGAAACTTGAAGTGTTTCGTTCTTCTTAATTCTGGGTTTAGAACCATTTTTCGTATGGAACTTTTTTTTTTCTATTTCTTTTGTATTCGGGCATTTTTTTTTATCTTTTAATCTATCACTATACAATATGGTCTTTTCTTTTTATTAATGATTACTTTTTTATAAGATGTTAAGAACTGTATTTAAAAAAAAAAAAAAAAACTACCCATATATAGGTGTTAACTCTAAATCTTATCAGCAATTGGTTTTCCTCTTGTAATAATTCTATATTCTTTATTCCAAAGTCTATTAGAACAATATATCCATATCCATCCATAGTAATTCTGTCCGGAGACAGGTCAACACTCCTGAGGAATTCAAGAATTCCCATAGAAGCACCGGGGGTAAGATACTGAGGTGGGTTCCCGTGGCCTTCCTCAGGAAGCCATTATGGTAAGGCTTCAGACCGAAGAGAAAGTGAAAAAGAGGCTGACAAACACAGGAAAGGAAATTGAAACAACCAAGCCACGCCCGGGATTCGAACTCAGATTCCGAAACAACGTCCGCACGGTAGACCGCCGCCCAGACCGCTCGGCCATGCTGGAACGGTGAACAGTATACAATAGACTTTCAAATAAAGATTACATACAGATATTTATTTTACTTTGAAAATTACAATAGAATAATTACGGATGATATAGCAGGAGGAGAGAACATAGGATTTTATTTCGGGAAGGTAGCCCAGTAGTTTAGGCGCTGGATTGCGGACTGGAGAAGCCGGGTTCGCTTCCCGGGGGTGGTCGGAGATTTTTTTCACGGTCGTTACTCCTCCAGACGGGGTTCACCGAGCCTCTGACAAAGGGTCACTGCTTTTCTTGCTGGATGATTAAAAGAGATGGTTAAAAGATCTTCCACGCCCCAAGGACCGACAGGGCCTATAGTGGAAAGGGCCCTTTATCTTTTACTTTTACCAAGTTAAAGAGCTGACATCCAACAACCAACCAAAAAAAAATGTAGAAGCAGAATTACCAAGACTTTGCGTGCATTGTTCATTATTAATCACACAAGCGAAACCGATGCATCTGAATAAATTGGTTTTAATACAATAAATGAAATAATATAACGCGACTATAGTTTCTGACACATAATGGATAATGGCCTTGATAATAAGCACTCCATTATGTTTGTGTGATTAAAAATGTAGAAGCGTTCTGGCCTTTTCCTCTTTTCCTTTTATAAGTTTTAAATCTTATACCATCTGCTTTCGTAGATTTGAGAATGATTTGAAAATAAAGTAATAAAATAAAAATTTAAAAAAAAATAAATAAATAAAAAACCCTCGGAAACTCACGTGAGCCAAATTGTAAATCCATTCGTGTTCTCCCTTTTAAATCAACCAAGGATCTATAAAAGCAAATTTTAAGCAATTTCTTAATCACAAAGAAATGACTTAGGCCTACTTAGTTACCCAAGGTTTTAGGAAAACCCTAAAAAGAAAAATCTAAAGGAAAATTATAAATTGTTATCATTTAACTGTTACCGTTTATTGTGTTATATTTTTGTAACTTTTCATATTAAGAAAATCATAACACGTAATTTCTTATCGATATATGTGGGCAGGAATCATGTCAAAGAGTTCTGAGAGGATTGAAAAAAGCAGCTCTGCTATCATTACCAAGCTAATGACTGTTTGATTTTCACAATTGGGACCTAACACACTTTAAAAAAAAAAAACACTTATTTAAAAAAAAAAACTTCACTACATGTTGCGGGATCCAGGTTCGGACCCCTTCGTCAGGTGACAAAATCACTTTGTCACCTGATGAGGGGTTAAAACTTGAATCCCGCAACATGTAGTGAAGCTTTTTGAAAATATGTTTTTTTTTTTTGTTTTGTTTTTTTAAATGTGGTAGGTGCCAATTGTAAATATTAATCACCACACGAATATAATGGAAGACTGTCTGACGTTTTTTTTAGCCATTAATTTTATGACTATAAAATGTACAGTCTCAGCAAAATCAGGAAACGAGGCTACTAATCAATTCGGTGGAAAACAATTGCTTCCTTTTCCCAAAAATTCCTAATGTCCAATCTCTGTGTTTGTCCACAGCTCGTTGTATCTAACTATGTTAATAAATTGTGACTTTTCAATTGAGCAATTTGTTTAATAATTAATTTTACAAAATGTTTTCTCTTCGGCAAATCACAAAACGATAAAAGGTTTAAATGATGCAATTCGTTTGCTAACGTTTGACTTATTTAAACACCAACCAAAAAAAAAAAAAAAAACTGCCTCTTGTCAAATTCGAACGAAATCTCAATTCCAGATCCATTATTAACATTCTTACGAAACATTAAATTCGAAAAAGAAACAACGCCAGAGCTATTGGGATTCCGGTATCAAAATATTGAAACAGCTATTGTCAAACATTGAATCTGCTATAATTGTATATTTGTGAAACAAGTTGATTAATTCATGCTAGCTTTTACTCTGCTGATACTGATTTGAAATCAGCTTCACAAATTCACTTCGCAGATAATATTTGCAGAATCTAGATACCTTACAAGAACTCTTGGATGTAAATGATATTCGATAATGTTATCATATCTTTAAAGGGAATATCTGGACCCAATTTCTGAAAAGATTTATTTAACGAAAGTAACACATATCGGTAAGGTTTTATAAATGGAGGAATTTAAGTACATTAAAGTCTTAGATAATTCCTGGCTTTCTTTGCGAATATGATCTCTTTCACTATGAAGAAGAAATCTAGAAATTTAGACGAAAACCTGAAAAAGGCACACCAATTTCTGTAAAGCGCAGTTACAACATTGATTCATTTCTGGATGATTAAAAAGAAGTTGGACCAATCTGCACAGCAAAAGACCAAATGCTTTAACTTAGCAGCTTAGAAAATGTGAAGGGATGAAATGGTAACAGTGTGGCATTTGGACACACGCATAATAGGTCTTGCCTTTATGATTTTAGTGTTGAAAGAAGCGAGTATCCCGAACTTCTTCGAATAGAACAGTCATAACTCCAGTTTTTCAGTGTATGAACTTAGCTCGATCAGCTGTGGATGGCCGACCTGTCTACTTTGGCCATTTGATCTGATACCCTGGATTTTTGTTTCTGTAATATTTAAAAGCAACAGCCTATACAACGAAAATCGTACGGAGGGAATCGTTGTGCTTAGACCTGGTTCAAATAGACGGGAAAGATATCTGAAATGGAAGATATATCGGAGATCAACTGCTTTTCCCAAAGGGTTTCCAAATCTCTGAATGAACAACCTTACAACCGAAACACTATATCAATAGAATCAAAAACAAAAACAGAAAAGAAAGAAGAGTTTCGTTAAGCCTCAAAATTGGTGTAAATTCTCATTGATTTCGATAGTGATACGAAACAGAGTAACATCTCTTCGGTTATTAAACAGTTTGAAATGTTTTCTACGGATGAAATATACATTTTTACATTATTTAATTTACTTTCTCAGTTCTCCTTCATCCACTTACTTAAATAGACATTTTTACTAATTTATTATTTTGTTAAATGGAATGGTAAGTGTTTTCATAATTGCAAATGTACTACTAACCAACAGACAGAGCACGTTTTTAAAACACGACCATCTAAATTTAAGCAGTTACTATCCAATTACATGAGGTCACTGTTGTTCAAATACTGTTGTTTATCAGTGATTCTCAAAGTTTTGTCTTTATGTATTAACATCCATAATTTAAATAAATCATTTAATTTTTATGTTTTAAGCTTCTTGAAACCCTAACTTCCTATTAAATATTCTGATTTTTAAAATTTGCCTTTTTTTTAAGTATTTTGTGTTATTGTTATTTGATTACAAAATCTGTCTGAAAGTCTAAAATTCAATACTTTACACACGTTACGTAAATAATACCCCTAAAAAAAGTAATACAAAATGTTTTATAAAAAAAATGAATACTTTTTATTCAGTATGTTACAAAAATATATATAGATATTTTTTTATTTTAACTAAATTTAAATATGGAAGTAATATATTACAACATAACAATTCTGTTACATTCCAAATATCATTTTATTTACAATTTTAACAATAATATTACTTTTACATTCTAAAGTTCGTTTTTATCACTCAATTCCATTAGTGATAAGACTAGCGCTATCTCGCGAACTAACCCTAATCGTTAGTATTTAATCCAATCGTTGAATCTCTATATATCAACGATGATACTACAGCGTCTTAAGTTGTGTCTATTTTTTTAGGTTAGAAGCAGTATAGTAATCTTACAATTAAAATTTAGCTGAGAATACGTCTATGAATCTTACAACCAAAGAATGAGTTAGGAATTTTTACTATTTTCCCTGTTTACTGGGGCATTTTCGTCCTTTTATTGATTACATCATCAATAATTTTTATCTTCAGCAATAATTGAAGACGATGGGATCTGTGTTTTCCCTGACCATTCAGATCAAAAGCTTATGTACAAACGAGTTTCGTAAAAGCTTAATTTATAGGAATCTAAAATTTATAAAAATAAATCCATATTTATTTACAATAAAATAATATCAATCCTTTTAAAAATTAAAAGTATGAACAAAGTTTCATTTCAACCTGCTTTCTTAGGGAAGTGAGGATCAAGAAAATGTGTGTTTGCATTCCCCCACCCCCTCCAATAACTAGGATTCGCGAATGAATCTTCATGAAACTTTGGAAGCAAAATTTTGAATTTGAAAATTTCTTCGTTAACGAGAAATTAGCAGTGAAAAGCCTTCGAAGTGAAACAAGGGATTTTCTATCAACGGCTAAACAATATTCATCCATAGTCTGCTTTAATAATCGAATTATTTTTAATCATATTAATTAATTATTTTTAATCATGAGTTAAATTTTAGTCATTAACTATTTGATGATTAAGTTTTCTTTTTTTTTAAAAAAAAAAATCACTTATGAAGCCCGTTCATCTGCTTAAACTTTAATATGACATAATAAAAATTTAATACACTGACAGAACCGGTTTCCGTTCCGAGAGGAACCATCTTCTCGTTATGAGAATTACACAAAAATAACAAGAATGAGCGATTTTTTAAGGATAGACGGTGCATGCAAAAGACTAGTAGTGACTTTAATAGCCGTTATTGTGTTAGTTATGGCGTTCGCAAGTTGTACCGGATAGCAGAGGAGATTAATCAACAAGTTCGTAGCCAGATGTGTCATTGGTTCACCACTTCAGAGGTCCTGTATTCATTCTTGTTATTTTTGTGCAATTCTCATAGCGAGAAGATGGTTTCTCTTGGAACGGAAACCGGTTCTATCAGTGTATTAAATTTTCATTATGTCGTATTAAACAGTTTAAGCAGATACACGGGCTTCATAAGTGATTTTTTTTTAAGGAAAGACAGTGCATATAAAAGACTAGTAGTAAGTTTTCTTTTTATTTTTTTCAGAATGTGGAATATATCAGTTAATGGAGACAGACGTGTTACAATTCTGTTCGGCAAATTTTTTATAATTTAAAAATAAGCGGCGATTTTTCTATTGTATTGTTTTCATGGCTTAAAAAAAATCAAACAAACTTAAAAAAAAAAAAAATAAGGAAAAATTTAGAGAAATTAAGTTTTACGTTCTTTCCGGAACTGCTTGCTTTAAGTTATGTTTTTGTTCGTGTAGGCCTACAGTATATTACAATGATCTATAAAATGTTTGTTGCTGTAATATTTTAATAAATATTATCCTTATATATTATATCTCAAAGATGTTTTCGTGTCGGTACGCCATATTTCCCTTAATTCTTCATCAAAATCAATGATTGAGACATCATTTCGAAGATTACGTTCCCTGCTAATGATGAAAAATAAACAAATTGTTTAAAATTAATGTTTTCGTTAAAAAAGTTTATTTTAAAAACCTTTTTATAAAAATGTAGACACGCTTTAACAGAAGCGACTTATTTTTTGAAAGCGAAATCACATTTCAAATAATTCTGTAGCGTCGTGACTTCAAATATATCCTTTCTTGAACAAAAATGCACTTTAAAATGATATTTCATCGTTTATTTAATAAGAACAGATAAAAAAACAAGCAAAGATTTATATTTTAATAAAAATTAACAATTTATTACAATAAAAAACATAAAAATTGGTCAACTTCTCATATATTATTTCTCAAAGGTTTTTTTTTTTATTATTTTCCTTAATACTTCATGAAAATCAATGATTGAGATATCATTTAGAACAGCGTTTCCCAACCGGTGGGTCGCGGAAGGGTTACAGGTGGGTCGCGACTTGATCCTAAAACTATCAGAAACCATCGAATAAACCATCAGAAAAGATCAGAAAAATCGAAAATCGATCATATATAAGGAAGAGATACGATACAAATATGGTTTTACTCTATATTCTTCTATTCCTATATGTATGTGGAGGTATTCCGATAAGGAAAGGTGGGTCGCCAGCTGATAAACGATAAGGAAAGGTGGGTCGCCAGCTGAAAAAGGTTGGGAACCGCTGATTTAGAAGATTATGTTCACTGCTAATGACGAAAAATAAACAAATTGTTTAAAATTAATGTTTTCGCTAAAAAAACTTTAATTTAAAAATCTTTTTATAAAAATGTAGAAGGTGCCATCTATTGACAATCTGTTCATTTATTTATTTCCACATTACCATTCGGTGACTGATCAAGATACCATGCGAATTATTCGCACGGGTCAACCTTTTTATAAAAATGGAGAAGGCGCCATCTATTGACAATGTGTTTAACTAACAGGCTTGACAGCTATTGGATTTGTTTATTATTTCTCAAAGATGGTTTTTTGTCGCGAATTGTTCGCACGGGTCAACTAGTTAAAAATTATTTAATGTGTGTTAAAAAGGTCATTGTTAAAAAGTATTAAAAGTCATACACACTAAAATTAACATTATATTTTAAAAAAAATATATACGTAATGGAATGGGGAAGCTTTTCGGATCCTATTAATGCGTCATCCTTTTTCAACCTGTGGGTTCTGTGTTTGGGCTCTCTCTCTATATATATATATCTGTATATATATAGGCTCTCTCTATATACATATTCCATCGTCGTCATATAATATGTTAAGCAAAACCTTTCCATTGGAAGACAATATGAGAAGCCCATTGAAAAACTACCAAAGAAGAAAGAAGAACCCCTATATATAGTGAGCCCAAACACAGAACCCACAGGTTGAAAAAGAATGCCGCATTAATAGGATCCGAAAAGCTTCCCCATTCCATTATGTATGTATTTTTTTTAAATATAATGTTAATTTTAGTGTGTTTGACTTTTAACTTTTTAATAAATATTAAAATTTTTATTTTTTATATTACTCTACTGTAATGTTTGTAAGATATCAATGGGCTACATATACATAAGAGGAAGAGTCTGGAAGCCCTTATTCTCGGAATCACAGGGATACATGTGATATCACATTAAAGGTCCTGATGTGGAGGCGTGCAGGAGCACTTTGATTTTTTTGTTATAAGTCATTTTAATAAAAAAAATCGTAAAGCATTGACGCTGTTATTGCGTCCTCCTACAACGGAGATCAAGAGGCGTCAATTTTTTGTGAAATCTTTTCTTAAATTTAACTAATTTTTTTAAATTAAATATGATTAAAAGATCTCATTTAATCTGAATTTTCGCTTAATTATGATTACGAGAACTATATTTTCAACCGTAGAATTTCTACGGTTCTACTTGTTGTAAATATTACAGTTGAGTAAGAATTTAAACACAAAGAAGCCTTCCTTATTTCAATTTATAAGCTTTATTTTTTTTTTTCTTTAACCTTTTTTGTTTTCAGCTACATTAAGCGTTAGATCAAACCTATGACATCTGCTGTGTGTGTAATGCGGGGATTGTAAGTTTTACATTCTTAAGGCGAGATATCTAAAAAGAATGAGAAACAACGGCTTAGGGCATCCCTTAAGCTAGCCTGTCTTAAATACTGTTCCAAAAATATACGGCTTCTACCAGCTCTATACTAATGTCCTGAGAATGCCTATGGATATTATTTTTGGCATACCAGCTTACTGTAGATTTTTAAAGTCTTGCCAGTTCTTGTCCGTGGATGTGGAATTAACTTTCTAATTCCACCAAACATAACGTTATCTATCAATATTGATATTATATTGCTTAATATTGATATTACATATGCAATGCAGTTTTAACTATATCTATAATTTAGTGACCGTGCTATAGCCTAGATGCACGGTATATCTAGGATGTAGCACGGTCGTTAAATTACAGATATAGTTAAAACTTCGGTGTATATATAAACCCGAAAGTGATGTGGAATATTGAAAGAAAGCCAACATAAAAAAAAACAAACAAATCACTGTTTCTGAGAAGATACGGTCAATTTAAGACCGCTTCATCAGCGACACAAAATGAAAATAACTAAAATTTAAAAACAATTTAGACAACAAAAACACAACATATTGTGTTGCTGTTTTTATTTATTTTTTTTATTACTTATTTAAAAATTATCTATTAATCTTGAAAAAAGTGGTTAGTAATATTAGTAATAATTGCAAATGATTGATTGAAAACTTTGTTTCGCGAAACTCATGGGGCCAATGTGAGTTTTGCCTGTTCGACATATAGGCCTATAGATATTTATTTATTTATAAATAAGAGATGCCTGATGACGTTTATAAGCTGTTTATAAGATGTTCTGTCTAAGTACAGTCGACGAGTATCAAAATCCCTTCGTTAACTCAACCTAGTTATCCGGTGAAGCTGACATTTTAATGTAAATTTAAAAATGCTCTACATCAGCTGTTTCTGATACAATAGGATATGAACTACTTTAAAGCTACCAATCGAAATCAATATTTTCAAAGAGGACATTCTTAAGCTGGAACAAAAAAAAACACTGTAATTTTCTAATTACATCATGTTTTCCACAAAACGAAGATTTTATTTTCCACGAAAAGTCATTTTTTATTAAAATTTAATACCGATGTTTCAAGATGAGTAACATCTTAATTCTTTTTAATTTTTTTTTATTCAAATTTTAATACCAATTTTCATCAGACAAAAAAAAAAGTTTCACTTGACTCCGCATTTGCTTCCGCAATTCGTTTTTTTTTTTTTTTTTCCGGAACAAAATTAATTTTCATTCGGCAAAGTTTCATCAAACTTTTAAGTTTATTTTCAAACGGGCACCCAATCAACTCCATCCCATTTAAACTCATAATCGCTTAAGTTACGAACACACAAAATAAAATTTAAAGTTTTATGTCCGTGTTTTGCAAACTAATCTTAAGGAATTAATTTCCTAATTATAATGACTTCCCTTTGAGTAATTCACTTAATCTTCATTTTTCAATAGTTAATGCTATCCCTGCAGTGGTGCATCAAAGATGTATGCGGCCCAACTCCTAAAAGACTCGATTCTGCAATGACTCGGGGCTTTGAAATTTTAATCCGAAGAATAATAACCAATGCTAAGAAGTTAATAGATTAAAAAAAAGAGATTAAAATGTGATGCAGGTTTTTTTTTCTAATTGTTTTTAGGTTCCGCTTACCTTCTGTGCTGTTTCTCAAGTTGAGAGCTGGGAAATGTCTATAAACAACAACATGGCTACGTAATGGAAGTGGACACTTATTTTGACCGGAGGGATTAATTTTATCTCATACTTTCCATGAATTACTAACGTAGCTGGAATATTAGCTCACGTCAACTCGGATTGCGGAACTTACGGTAGACGTACCACTACCCTTGAGGACATATAGAAGGAATGCTTTTACCCAATGGACGACACTGACCTGAGGGGGTTCAGGGAAAAAGTTAAGGATAAATTGGAATGTTTGTCGGTATTCTTTGATCGTCTCAGCAAACGTGTGAAAGACCTTTTGCAGCATTCTAGGGTTCATTAGATACACATTGACTCAAGATGAATAGAGATTACTGAAAAGTGTTGTTTCTGAGAAGACGTATCCTCTAACTAGATGACCTCCTTACAGCTCCTTGAATTATTTCTTTTCTTTGTAATTCAATTTAAATGTTTGCTTAGTTTTGGCGTAAACAGACACAGCTCACTTTAATAATATGACATAAAAATGGTAAATAAGTAAAAAAAGCGTAGTATTTAATTTCAATCAAAAAAGTGAATGTATACTTACTATAACAGTTACTATGAAAATACATCAATCAAAATATATAAAAAAAAACATCAAGTTAAAAAATAAAGTAGTAGTTCCTGTTATTCAAATCGGAAACACCTAAATCAATTCAGCACTTATGAATCTTGCCTTTCTGGTTCTTTTATCGGGGAAGGCGGGATTGGGCTGATGAGTCCGTTGAAGGACGAAACGGCCGTTCCCAATTCCTTCCCACAACTGAACCAGAAAGGCAATTTTTATTCAGGTTTGAATGTTTTTATTTTAGTTACTGTTATTGTTATTAATTTATGTTACTCTGGGTATTATTTTCTGCTTCTGTGATATCTTCACTCTTTCTATCACTCACATAATTTTAATTTCAGATACCCTTTTTTCGCTCCCGACCTCAACCTAGTCCCGTTGGTCAAGTAACGCCGGGACCTTACCTCCCGCGAGCCCTTGGGCCTGCATAGGCCTGTCGTGGCATCCTTTAACTTTAACTTTTACCCTTTTTTCGAAACATGTTCAATTTAATATCAAATAGATTTTTGGATACTATTTACTACAATTAGGTACTTATTTATTTTGATCTCTTTTTAATATTTTCTTATTTAATAATTGTTGATTTATTTTAAATGTTGTAGATGTGATCTAACGATTAAGATAAATCCAAACCTATTTATCCTATAAAGCTGAAACTTTAATTGACGGTTTACGTTCTTTTAAATAAGATCTTATTGATTTTGGAAAACACAACTCTGTTTAAAATCTCCGATTATGTAAGACTGCATAGGAGACATAGCTATGAAAAGCGAAGTTCACGTAAACTTTATTTTGTCAAAATCTTACAAGGGAAGGGTTAGGTTTGTCAGGTCGAAACCTCCCTTGAAAATTTTACCATTTATTTAGGAACTCAAATAGTCACTGTATATCAAATTTTAGCTGCTTTTACGCACCGGAAGGTTGTAAAAAAAGTTGCTAAAATCACAAGAAATTGTGATGTGACGTCATCACTATTTGCAAGCCACGCATGACGTCACTCTATCTCACGCTGGTGGCGGAGCTGGTGTTAGAACTAAATCTTTATTAACAAATTGCCTTCAGAATGTGGGACGAAGTTTTATATTTCTACCGGTATATTTAGTTGCATTTTTTAAAAAAGTCTCCAATGCAACTTAATTTATTTACATTCGGCACATTCACTTATTATCTAAAGAAATCTCATAGAGGTGTTAGAGTTCTGTTATTAAGCTGATCCCAGGAATATTAGGTTATTGTTTCCCAAAATTATTTAAGTCCGTCTCAAATTTTTATTCAGATAAAAGTTAAACTGTACTGCAACAGGCCGTGCAGGTCCTGGGTGCGCAGGAGGTATAATCTTCCAGCGATTCTCGACCAACGGGACTAGTTGAGGTCAGATGGTCAGCCCGACGCTCGCTCGCATTTAACCCACGAATAAGAAACTCCGTACCCATTCGATAGAGGGCTTGGTGAATCCTAGGTTCCGTCTGGAGAAGAAGTAGGCGTGGAAAAATCAACGACAACCTCCGAGAATTGAACCTTGGCTCCTCCAGTCTGCAGTCCAGTGCCTCAACCATTGGGCTACTGGACCAATTTTTATAGAGCTTAATAATTGTTGTGGAACTTACGATCTTAATAAAGTGGTCTATTTGTTAGAATGCCCCAACAATGAATTTCAAATAGAACTGTTTCTTCTCCAAGTCAAAAAAGTAAAAAATATTAATTTTTCATCGTTTTTGTATTTCTTTGTTTTTCAGTTTCGATAGTACTCATTAAATCTCGACCATCCCACGATATGTTTTCGAGATTCCAATCGCTCACCGATTCAAATTTTCAGGCCGAAATTCTGTAATGATTTTGATTACTAATGTAACATTTTCTGAAAGCATCCACGAAAACATAAGGAAAACAGTGACCTCCGTACGTGCATATCGTTTTTGTAATCGATAATTTCGAATAAATAGATACAAATTGATTGGACTTCAAGTTCTACAATTCGTCACCAGGAGCGCTAGTGTCAGATGTCCAACCATCCCATTGCCCGCCATCTCTTCGAAAATAAAGGCGGCATTACAATTACCATTTCACTCGCCATAACCGCGCCATTTCACTCACCATCACCTCGCCATCAGATGGCGAGAGGAGATGGTGAGCGATAGAGGTTGGGCTATCTTTGAAGAAATGGCGTGACATCAGATGGCTGGACATCGACACTAACGCTCCTGGTGACGAATTGTAGAACTTGGAAGTCCAATCGATTTGTATCTATTTATTCGAAATTACCGATTACAAAAATGATTTTCACGATCGGAGGGCATCTTTTCCTTATGTTTTTGTGGATGCTTTCATAAAATGTTACATTATTAATCAAAATCATTTCAGAATTTCGGCTTGAAAATTTGAATCGACAGAGACTGAATTATTTATCGAAACTGATTTATCGAAACTGTAAACAAAGAAACATAAAACGATGAAAAAAAATGAATATTTCCAATTTGAATTAATTAAAAACATTCTTTTACCTATCCGATGCATTCACTAAATGGTTTTTATATAAATCAATGCTATTTTTTTCGTAAATAAAACGTAGGCATGATGACAATTGAGAAGTGTAAATGTTCCGTTTGATGGAAGGCGTTATGGTAAGTGTAAAGCGGTGCACTAATCACTCGCAATCTACCCTGACATTGCCTGCGTTTTGGCTTGCATTTATGGCGAGTGAAATAGTAAATGTAAAACGGGCTTAAGGCAGGGTCTATATGTGGCAATATGCTCGCCATCTCTCATGGTGAGCTGATGGCGACCATTATGGCAAGCTTATGGCGTGTGAAATGGTACATGTAAAACGGCCTTTAGGTTAGTGGTCGTAATAATGTGATAGCACAGTGAAAGACTAAGTCACGTAGGAAGTCTTACCACTAAATTTTCAACTTCCTAGATTAACAGTTTTTGAATTGCAGTGATTTTCAGATGGGTAAACGGAAAAACGTCTGATCAAACTCTTTCAAAGCATCAAATCTAGGAGAGTGATGTTCCTCTCTTCTATCGACTGACAAAGTTTCCTCGTGTTCAACCAAGGAAGGTTATTTTAACAGTAAGATTTTAAACAAACATTGAATTTAGAAATTGTAATAGTACAATGACAAAGGATAATATTTATAGATGCATATTATTATACTGAAATTATATCTATTACCATTGAATAAAGTAATAGCTTTCAGGCTATTGTAAGAAAATCTAGAAAAAAAAAATACTAACTATAAAGTGTCCAAGAGTAAGATAAACGTCCTGTTTCTTGCTCATTTTTCTTTTACAATTCTCTCGCCGTTATAGAATTGACAGATATTCAATCATCAGAAAGAACCTTATGTTTGACTAGTTAAAAATTAGTAACTTAATTACATTTGAAAGAAATTTCTAACCAGACTAAATCTAGTCTGATTGCTGTCAGATTTGATCAAACTTTTTAGAATTTGATAGATTTTTTTTTTATCTCACCAATTTTTTTCGATGCTTTTGTTATTTTGATCTTAGAGCATTTCACTAAAAAAATAATAATTAATATTTCAATCGCTAATCTTTTTAGCTTTTCCCAATCTTCCGAAACTTTTCATCACTACAGTTTGACGTGCTAAACTACACTCATTCACTGATGATGGCTCGCTAGCGAGCGGAAACTAGTTTGGTTTTTTAAATGTTTTAAATGTTTTAATTTTAAATTTTAACTTAAATTTTTTATACTTGTGTGTAGGCTATTTTAGGACTTTGAAAACGACATTCACACACGTTAAAGTTATCATCACTGTTTCTTCTCATTGTTACCTAACAGAAAGAAAGCATACGTCAATGAAAATATTAGGCATCTAACAAAAATCCATGGACTTGTGAAACAATCTGAAATTGGTAAAAATAGTGTATTTCAAAAATCTAGTTGAAGTAAGTCTAAAATCAGAATCTACCAATAAATCGTGCTTCCCCCCCCCCCCAAGATTTCTTTTTTTTTATAAGATTTGGTGCTATTTTTAATGTATGACAAAAATTAACTCACACAGAATGAAAACTAAATTTAACGTATTGTAGTTTAACACGTCAAACTGTAGTGATGAAAAGTTTCGGAAGATTGGGAAAAGCTAAAAAGATTAGCGATTGAAATATTAATTATTTTTTTTTTGTGAAATGCTCTACGATCAAAATAACAAAATCATCGAAAAAGATTGGTGAGATAAAAAAAAAAAAATCTATCAAATTCTGAAAAGTTTGATCGAATCTGACAGCAATTAGACTAGATTTAGTCTGGTCAGAAATTTCTTTCAAATGTAATTAAGTTACTAATTTTTAACTAGCCAAACATAAGGTTCTTTCTGATGTTTGAATGTCTGTCAATTCTAGAACGGCGAGAGTGAAAGACTAAATAGATATTATAGAAGAAAAATGAGCAAGAAACTGGACGTTTATCTTACTCTTGGACATTTTATAGTTAGTATTTTTTTTTTTAGATTTTCTTACAGTAGCCTGAAAGCTATTACTTTATTCAATGGTAATAGATATAACTTCAGTATAATAAGATGCATCTATAAATATTATCCTTTGTCATTGTACTATTACAATTTCTAAAATCAATGTTTGTTTAAAATCTTACTTCTAAAATAACCTTCCTTGGTTGAACACGAGGAAACTTTGTCAGTCGATAGAAGATAGGAACATCACTCTCCTAGATTTGATGCTTTGAAAGAGTTTGATCAGACGTTTTTCCGTTTATCCATCTGAAAATCACTGTAATTCAAAAAATGTTAATCTAGGAAGTTGAAAATTTAGTGGTAAGACTTCCTACGTGACTTAGTCTTTCACTGTGCTATCACATTATTACGAGCACTAATCTAAAGGCCGTTTTACGTGTACCATTTCACACGCCATAAGCTCGCCATGAGAGATGGCGAGCACATTGCCACGTATAGACCCTGCCCTATTTTCGAAGAGATGGCGGGCAATGGGATAGCTGGACATCTGACACTAGCGCTCCTGGTCACGAATTGTAGAACTTTAAGTTCAATCAATTTATATTTATTTATTCGAAATTACCGATTACAAAAACGATATGCACGTACGGAGATCATGTTTTCCTTATGTTTTCGTGGATGCTTTCAGAAAATGTTACATTAGTAATCAAAATCATTGTAGAATTTCGGCCTGAAAATTTGAATCGGTGAGCGATTGGAATCTCGAAAACATCTCGTGGGATGGTCGAGATTTAATGAGAACTATCGAAACTGAAAAATAAAGAAATACAAAACGATAAAAATGAATATTTAAATGAATATTTCCTATTTTAATCAATTAAAAATATTCTTTCACCTATTCATGCATTGAATAAATGGTTTTTATATAAATCAATGCTATTTTATTCGTAAATAAAACATACGTATGATGACAATTGAGAAGTGTAAATTTTCCGTGTGATGGAAGGCGATATGGTACATGAAAAACGATACACTAAATTCTTCCAATGCACTGGCTATCTACCCTGACATTGCCTGCGTTATGGCCTGCATTACGGCCTGGGAAATGGTACATGTAAAACGGCCTTAATAGTGATCCTTTGCAGTCACTACAACACCTAAACGTCGACACAAGAATTCAATGAAATTTCAGGAGCTACGTCATACTAGTTTGGCGACAGTATTAATCAAAGCTGCACCGTCTCTCTTGATAGTTCGAATTCCTCTATTCATATGATCCAAAGGCGCTCAATGGGATTTCAAATCTGGCTAACAAGGCGATCGGTTCGAGAGTTCGAAATCATCCTAGCATTCGACAAATCGCTCGGGCACAATCCGTGCGGCATGATATTATTCTGCTGGAACATAGCGTCGCCTCCTCGAAAGACCGTAACAATGGTTTTACGGATGCCAAATTATCTCAAACCATAATACTTTTCCGCCGGCTTGCCTGCGTAGGACTATTGTGTAATAACCAAAGCACATTGTTCCTCAAAATATGTCTGATCCTGCATTGACCCATCCCCGCTTGCAGAACCGTGACTCATTATAAAAGTAGTCTAAATCTTCCGCCAAACTTCCACGGTCTGAGAGAAAGATTCTGGCACCTGCGACACAGTAAGGGTGTTCCGCCAATTGGTTATTTGTTCAATGGGTCATACGACATTTGGCGGACACCATTCCTAATAGACGACGCCCCCCTTGATGGTCAAAGGAGTGGTGGTCATGTATAGTTCTGCTACTGCAACCACGCTCCTAGATACACCGGTACTGTGATGCTCAGCGCCAAGAAAGAAACGGGATTCGTCTCGTCTCTGAACACAACACGATTCCAATTGAACTTAGTGCAGGATTCCAGACTCAATATTGTTCGAATCGGTGTTGTCTATGTTGGATGGTCAATGGAAGAAGGGACACTGAGAATGAAGTCATCGCTTGATACTACATGATGTGTAGAAGAAGTTATATACCTTTGGATAGAGGAACACGGATATCATTGGTGTCATTGTGGTTGCTCCTGTGATATCACATTCCCTCTAGCACTAGTTTCCTGGGATGTCCATCCTTCTTGGCGATTCTGTTGGACCCACTGTCTGATTCGCATCACTCTGACCATGACCTGGAAACTAGTCTTCGTTGTGGAAACGCCCTGTGCATTCATTGGCGATGAAATGTAATTTAATTTGCATACCTAGACGAAAGGCAAGCTCCTATAAGATCTTTAAATTTCATCAAATCACCCCAAACTTATCTAATTTTTATTTTTTCAACCGCAAACGAAATTCCAAATGTTAATACACACTACAGTCACAATATTCCATTTCCCAATCGTCTATTCTACCCAGCGATATGGCGTTTGAGACTGACAATTTCTGTTCGACATGACATAAGGTACTATCTTTTTAGACTTCGTAAATTGTATGATTGTAGAATTTCTGTAGGTTGATGGTTATGGCGTGTTGCAGTTAAGCAATCCCAAATTGGAAGGACAATAGAAGGTGAACATCAGTTCAGAATAAATAGAGGTGTACTATCTATACTAATATTACAAAGCTGACGAGTTTGTATGTTTGAACGCGCTAATCTCAGAAACTACCAGTCCGATTTGAAAAATTCTTTTTGCGTTATTGAAGAAGGTTACAGGCTATAT
Organism: Thereuonema tuberculata; assembly: GCA_023159025.1. NCBI lineage: Eukaryota > Metazoa > Arthropoda > Chilopoda > Scutigeromorpha > Scutigeridae > Thereuonema > Thereuonema tuberculata. The sequence goes on along the minus strand of JAFIDM010098075.1, from coordinate 16,326 downwards.
AACATCACGCTACGATCAATAGGAGCGGAGCAGTAAACATAAACATCAACCAATCTGATAAACTATCGGGTGCGGCGGCGGCGACGACGCGCTGGGTCGGGGGCGGGTTGGCCACACGACGCTTTCTGTCGAGTCGGCTTATTTTTTAGTGATTGGTCCTTTTATGTTTCCACATAATTTCCAGATGGGATTTATACTTAATGAGATGCACTTTGTTTTGTACTCATAATGTGTATGAAACAGATATGTATAATCACAATTTAACGCGAGTGAAACAGCTAGTCTTCGATAAGCATAAACGAAAACTGTGAAAGAATGTTTGTAAGAAACGATCCAAACAAAGTTTCCCCTTGCGAGTTATATAAAAAGACCCCCGAAACTAATCTTCCCAGACTGAATCTTCTGAAAGACATCAATGGAAGTCAACTGACAGCATAACGGAATAAGATGAATTTTTTTAGACGAATTCACGGACTGTACCACCAAAACTGTTGATCCCCATATCATCAACTAAGAGAAGTTTTAATATGAGTTATTTTTTCTTTTGGAACCCCGATGCCTTTAGAATATGCTTCAAAATATTAGTTATGGCTGATTAGGATGACTTATCACCCAGGATAACTGTTCTCCCAAGCGTTCCTTACAATTGAGCAGATATTGTCCGAGACGATTCCTACCAATCTGATTTGTTGGTGTTCCTAAACCTGCCAAATGTGAGGAATTCAGTGAAACCCCGCTGATCCTAAATGCATCCGAATAATCTAGGCCGAAATCCTCTATTGAAAAGAATAGAAGCAATTCTGAGGATATGAGTTAGGGCATCTTATGCGTCTCTTATTTAAGGGTGTCACGTAGCAGTTCGGGAGGGAGAGGGCTTATAAACCAAAAATCGTAAATGATAACAACACTAATTTCACTGAACACTAATTTCACTGATAATAATTTATTACCACTATCTGCCCAATGATGATGACTGTTCTGGCAAAGAATTCACAAAATTTAGGCATACGAAAGACTATATGCTTTGTGTTACGTAAAGTTTAAATGAAGCTCTTAATTAAAAAGCCAAAAATAAAAACCATTACAAACATTTTGTTTTTAAAACTTCATCATTTGTAAATAATGATATTAAACTCTACGATAAAACAAAGGAAGTGTCCAATTTGAATGAAACTCTGTTTGCAACTACCTTCCCACTAGACAGCAAAAGACTAAAGGTGTAAAGGAATGTCACCTTACCACTCAGTGGAAGTGCTTATCTTGTGGTTGCAGTTATTATCAGTAATGCCTCGACGACGCGCTCCAACACCCTACGAGCCGGACTCGAGAGGCCGCATCGTGGAACTGTCGCCATCTCAGTCTGGTGATGCTTCTGTGAGAAAGTGCTGGACTCAATGGTTGCGGGAGAACACTCGTTTACGTCGAGGCTCTGGTTGGCCGAATAGTATCTTTGTTAAAGATAAATGCTTTGGTGTGAGGCAAGCTAACAAGCTAACTACTCCGACAGCTTCACTCTCCACCATCCAGAGAGAGAAGTACCATTCTCTATACGGCTACTGGTATTTGTCCACATCATTATTAGACGAATTGCAGACTCTAGGCTTCATTCCCATCGTCCCCTTACGAGGCCCGCCAATTAACAATCAATCCGTCTACAGTGAGGTCGTACCCGAAAGACATTGTACGCTCTCCAATATATCGTATTGTGTTAGAAATGAGTCCCGTTTCTGTCTTGAAACACCTGATCATCATATTCCCGTACGCAGAATGATTGGGCTTCATCAAATCCTTGCAATATTGATGAGAGGTCGTAGCAGTTACAGCTGGTGTAATGATGTGAGAAGCCATTTCTTATCTTAGCAGATCTCCTTTCTTAGTGATTCCACGAACTTTAAATGTAATCAGTTGTTTTCCCTTCATGCGAGGAGGAGTTTTTCAACAGGATAATGCATTTCCAAATGTAGGTTTGCCAGTAGTATTTAAACCCTTCCTTGGCCAACCAGATCCCCACATTTGTCTGATGTCAGTAAGGTACAGCATCAGAGGCGGCTCGACACAATACTACTAACAACGATGCTGCTATTGTTCTATTAAAAAAAATATTTTTTTCACTGTGAAATTCGAATCAATTCCAATACTCTTCATTGAAATGATGGGACAAAGTGTCCTTCAAATTGAATTCTTCCTTCACGATGCGTCGATTTTTATTTCACAGAGTGATACATTTTATGACACGTACAAAACAAAATAATAACTGTTTGGGTTACTGACATTTGTCATTCAGAGCGAACTTACATGTTTTTCAATACATTCACAAGTACATTTATTTTCAAAAGTTATTATTTTACACTTGTAAAATTCTTGGTTTGTGATGAGTAATTAATATCAGCTTCGTAGAAAATAAAATAAGCTTTTATCCTTTTTTTACGAAATTCCTTTCTCTCCACGTATGAGCTCTTGGTGCAGACAAATCAATGAAGTGAACCAATCGAAAAATAAAACATTAAAATCTTTCAATGTTTCATCTTTTGTCGCTGAGAGGTAAAGCCCTGACTGTAAATTATGAATTGCTTTCCACTGCCATAATTGAACATTTTTTTAGTCTTTTTCATTGTTTTTGAAATTTCATTTACAGCTGATTTCACTCCGAGGAAATCCTGTACAATTTACATACGCTCATTCAAATATTCTTCAGAATTCTAAATTTGCCTTTTTTTTTTATTTATAAGAAAAATTATTGATATAATGCAGTTGTAATGACTAAAATAACAACTCCTTTGGTCTAATAATAACTCTGTGATGTTAAATGCTATTGAAAATGATAAGATAGATATTTATAGGAATCTTATATGTGTTTACAAATTTGTGAGTTGGAAGGGGGCTCCTTTCGCCTCCCCTAAATTCCACTGTAATAGTCCTAAGAGCAAAGCCCCAGAAAGATGCGTATTTTAGGCTCAGGTATCCTACTGTCTAAGATAAGGGTTTTTTGTTTTGGTTGGATGGTGGCTAGAAGAATTAGAAAGTAAAAGAATCTCACATTTCTAAGATTGTCTAGTGCCTCTAAATAATAAATTAATCCATGTTTTCTGCATGTTTATTTATTTATTTATTTATTTATTTATTTAAAAACAAAAGAGTTTACGTGTACTGAATAACATTGGAAGCAATAATATAGCCATACATCTGCGTAAAATAACTGACATATTTATACAATATAAAAGTTTACACAACGTTTCGCCGTCGAGACAGTCTTATCAAGTGGACGAACACCAGATGTTTCTTGTGTTCGTCCACTTGATAAGGCTGTCTCTTTTAACTTTTATAACTTGTGTAAACTTTTATATTGTAAACTTATATATGTCAGTTATTTTACGCAGGTGTACGGCTATACTATTGCTTCCTATTTATTTATTTATTTATTTATTTATTTTATTTATTTATTTTTTGGTCGACTGTGTATAATTACTTTGCCTTTATTTGCTTATTTAGTAAAAAAAGATTTCTGAAATATAATTTAAAAAATGCTTTCTTAATCCTCGATTATTAATTTTATTTTATTCTGAGATGGTTCGTGATTTTTCAGCCGATTTAAATAACAGCAGAGTACTTCCTTGTATTGACTCTAATGAAAGTTAGTATTACCAAGCGATTAGGGATATCTGCCATAAAGATTACGAATCAAGACCGTTCGTCGAAAGAAGTTAGATACCATAAGAGTGAAAAGAAATAAGAGATATACGCTTGCTTTCTTACTTCTGTTGCTTTACAAAGTGAACGGTCAAATATTGGTAATGACTGCAACAAAAGAAAAGTCATTCAAGTTAACCTTCGAAAAATCATCAAATTACGATGAACTGAAGGCAAGAAACCTTGAAAACTTGAAGAATCACAAGAAACACTTTTGGATTCGAACAAACAAATACAAATCAAAGTTCAGAGGATGATCATTTTCTGACCTCTGAATTCACTGATGATAGTCGTTTTTCTGTAAACCTCTGCACTTGCCACTAGAGGTCTCTATTCGTCAAGCCTCGAATCCGTATCTTGCTTGCTGCTATGTGACTGTTCAGATACCTGTATCGCATTACTTCAGATTCAGGGCAGTCTGGCATCATTGGGGGCCCTTCGGCTGGTAACGAATTTGGGGCCCTTTAGGCTTTACAATTTTTTTGGTAAATGTAACCAGTACATGACTTACCCGGGGGGGGGGGGTCTGAGGGTATGGAAAAGAGCAGTCAAAACTTAGTCCAGTGCAGTCCAGTCGATACATCCCACAAAACCTTTAGAAGATGGGTTAACTTTTAGTGGTCATCGCATTTTACAATTTTTTCATTTACAACTGATGAAAGAGCCCTTTGCTTATCCACCACCTTATAGCTCCAACTTTATGGATTCTGTACGATTTATCATGAGCATGATGTTTCTTTTTAGTTTCCTTCTCCCACACAGACATTCTCTTGTAGGACGAGCTTAGGAAAACAGCTGATTCTTCCACTGAGCCAAATAAGTTTTCTGCTTGTAGCAAATTTACTGAGTCAGCTACTACTGTAATAATTCTCTTACAAACTTTAATCTTACAGAACTTAAGACAGTTATTCTGATTTTGGGGCCCTGAATGCAAAATTAAAAAAAAAATTCGTTCTGTCCGGCAGTAATATGTAAATCCCCGTTCAGGGTTCCATCGTAGTGCTTAGTAATGAAGGCTATGTTGGGGCCCTAATAGTGGAATTTTTATGAGGAGCGCAGCAATCCAAATGCAGAAGCCAGTTTAACTTTACTAATTACGATTAGTACAGTCTAGTAGTAGGCTCATACCCGTCCATAGTTGACGAGCAAGTAAGTTAACGTGAAACGTGCTTCAAGGCGAACTTCTCTTTTAGTCTTGTTAATATTAATGAGTAATTGTAAACACAGATATAGGAACATGAATAATCAAAATTAAAAGTAAAGATAAATCTGGGTAAAAAATAGTCTATCCCTCGGCTGTCCTCGATTGTTTGTAAATTTCGAGTGTGAAAATACTACTTTTAATTTCATTCATCTGCCCAGTGCTCCGTCGGGGGCCCTCCCTGGGCTCTCTGGGCTCGGGGCCGTCGGCGATCGCCGACCTGCCGACCTCGCCAGACCACCCCTGTTCAGATGGTTTGTTTATGTAGTGAAATGAAAAATGGTTGATTGGTGATCAACTCAGCTGATACATTGAGATTGGTTGAGGTCAATGTTACAACGTAACACGCTCCATGAGAATGGTATTGGACTAGAACAAGAGTCATTCGCATGTTTTTTTCTAGTTTCCTTGATTATTCAAAATAATCCTATTCTTCAAGTTCAACGTGTTCATGTGCTCAGAGACCTCTAGTGAACAATTGCAGAGGTTTACAGAAAAAAACGACTATTACCAGTGAATTCAGAGGTAAAAAAAATTTGATCAACCTCTAAATTTTGGTGCGTATTTGTTTGTTCGAATCCAAAGGTGTACCTTGTGAGTAAAAAAAAATAAATAAATATCTTACTACATAAACAGTATTCCTAATGGCTTCTAAAATTTTTTCTTTACTCTACACCAACCCATCTCCATGACCTAATTGTGAATTAATGTTAGCGTTACAGTAAGATTCTTTATTTCATGAAAATTAAAATAAAATAAAATAAAATCGCAATGGAAAAAATGAGAGATGATTTACACCAGAGGTGGGCAAACTTTTGTAAGGTAAGGCCTACCTCAAGTATACTCCAAGTGGCGCGGTCACCTTAAGACTAAAAAAAACGGAATCTCCAAATCGACGACCGCGATCAATGTCTTGCCCACCTCTGATTTACACCATCATGAAGGATCAACAACTTATCTTCTAAAAAATCTTAATCGTTTGTAAAAAACTGACTAATAAGAGAGATTATTTATTATTTACTATATATATATATATTCGTATATATTCGTTTATGTATATGTACATATTTGTATATGTATTTATGCGTTTGTTAGGCAGGGACAGGATTTCGTTTGTAAACCCAAACCCTAATTAAGAGTTTTCTTGATATTATTCTTGTAATAATTTTTTTTTATATTACTTTATCTTATAGTCATAGACTTCAATCAGCAGATGCTTATTGGTTAAGTAACATAAAAATATATACAGCAACCCTCGAAAATCCCACTCGCAATTTGCGAGTAGAAATTAGGCGCTTCGAGTGGAAAAAATCATCTCGCAAATCGGTTTTTCCAAAATTCAAAACCTTGGCTGCTGTGCCAATTCAAATTTACCGCCTATTCAAATTCACCGGGGTGTGAACTCCCGCGTAGGGTATTTCATGATGAAAGTTTTCTTTACCCTTCACCATTCACCATTCGTCAATCGGCAACCCCAGTTCTATTTTTAGTTCGGCCAAATTTTATACACCTACCAATCGGGCGGGTTCCGCTGCTAGTATAGGTATATCGTATATATATGAAATTTTGCCCCCCCCCCCCCTCGTTAATTAGCTAGCGAGTGTAAATTTCCATTTGCGAGTTGGTTTAGGCACAAATTTTCGAGGGTTGTATATACAGTACATAATTTAAAAAAAAAATGCTAAATCTAATACGACAATGTATTAATGACATACAGCATACATTGTGGGTTAATTGAAGAATAAAACTATTATAACGATAGATTAGAAGCTAAAGAGCAATTTAAGAATCAATATCTATATACATAAAAGAAAAGTCCTGACTCACTCACTCACTCACTCACTCACTCACTCACTGACTCATCAACGCCGAGCCCAAACCCTTGGTCCTAGAAAGCTGAAATGTTGCACAGAGGTTCCCTTTATGATATAGACAAGGAATAAGACCGGATTTTTTGAAATTCCCACGGAATAGGGAATAAAGAGGATTTATATTTCCGCTTTAAAATGACCATAAAGTATGTGGCGGCCAACCCGCAATACATCTGAGTTATCCGGAGAAGGTCACATCGGGCTGCGAACTCGTATATTTTCCGATCTCGATATTAATTTGCTGAATAAATAGTTGGGGTTTTTTTATGCTATGTATGCAAGGATTCCGGAGCGAAGCGACGGTACCCGGCTAGTAAATAATAAAACAAAAATAATAAGAAATTTAAAAAATATCAAAAATAATTACATGTCAGTAATCCAATATAAATCATAGTACTTTTGTGATTATTATACAAATAACTAAACCCGAGTAGAAAACGTATTAGCCAAAAAAAGAAAGAAAGAAAGAAAATATTCTGAGAAATGATAAAATTTCACAATTATAAAGCTATTTAGTTTCATTTGAATTAATCTATATCATTAATCAGCCATTTTAATTATTTTTTTAACATCCGATATTTGTTTATTACTAATAATAATTATGATAATATGGTAAATAATAATAATAATAATAATAATAATAATAATAATAATAATAATAAATACACCGACCTAGTACACGAGCTCCAGAAGCAGTGGAGGCAAGACAGAGTACGTGTTGTACCCATCGTCCTGTCCGCCACTGGTCTGGTGTCTCACACATTGCACCACAGCCTCAGCACACTAGGACTTTACAAAAACATTTAAGAACAACTCCAAAAGGCTCTGGTACTCAATACAACACGCATAGTTAGGAAATTTATGAACACAACCACACATCCCTTACCCTCCTTACACACTTTTTTATACTTTGGTCCTTGACCCGCCATGTTGTTTTTGCTGGGGAAACGCAAGAAGAGAAACATTAATAATAATAATAATAATAATAATAATATAAAAAAATACATTTTATTACGATGTTAATGAGAAAAAAGTTGTTGAAAAGCTAATGCTAATTTAAAAATTGTGAGAGGTAAAACACTTAAACTTTGAAAGGAATTTCTGATTGGTGGATTTTAAGTGTAGATTTAAATACACTAATAATGCGACCGCCAGCATAATTTTTAGTTGAATTAAAAAAAAAATTAATGCACATTAAAAATAGTAGCCAGTTTCGGGGACTTGTATTAACTGTTCTCATTCTTCGGATTGAGATTTTTTCCCAAGTTCAACTAAGCCAATCTGAAGAAGGGAATTGTTATTACAGGTCCCCGAAACTGGTTATTATTTTTAATGTGTATAAAAAAAATTTAATTCAATTATTTGTGTAGGCGGTCGCATTATTACAGTTTGAAAGGATTTTCTTTCCCGTTAAACATGCTTGTGTTATTTGCAATATAACAATTTGAATGTAGTTTTAGAGCATTATTAATAAATGAAGAAAAGGCCAAATCATTAGCAAAATTAATAAAACATTTCTAATAAGGGAAAACAAAAGCAAAAAAACCACAAACACACACAGACAAATGAAGACTCGGAGAAACATATTACAACTATTACAATTATAACTAATTAAATCAAGGAGTTGCTCGAATTATCCAACTATCCACCGAATATCATTTCGTAGTCACATTAACCGTTGTCCAAACAAAAATAAAATATTTTTGTGAAAAACCCTAGAATATCTATTTCGGGATTCGTGAATCCTTTCAGTTGAAAAGGGAAAAGCTAGTTTATAATAGATATTTTTAAAAATTATTATAATCGTACAACGGCACGCATTAAAAAAAGAAAAGTATACACGCACACACAAACACACTGTAATCAGTCGCGAAAGAACTGTTATTTTTTTCGATACTGCATAAACTTAAAATTATTAACCGACTAATTTGATTATATTAAAACAGATTTAGGCCTCCACACATTGCAGGTTGAAATAAAATAACTTTATATATAAAATAACAACTACACAAGGGCCTATAGTTCGAAAGCACTTGTGTAGTTGTTATTTTGTGTATAGTTATTTAATTTCAACCTACAATGTGTGAAGGCAAAAATCTGTTTTAATATTTATATAAGATACACGTTAAATACTTACTGAATTTGATTATAAATACAACTAATTTCATGTTGTAAATTAAATTTCAAAATAATTCCTAATTCTTTAACAACTAAAAAAAAAAAAAAAAAATCGAAATATTAATAAAAATTCGATAATTTTCGATTTTTGAGTTGTAATTCTAATTCATTGTATAGTAATTTTCGTATATTTTAAGCTTATTTTCCCAAATAGGCTTATTGTTTAAAAAAAAATAATCTTGTCTGTCTATTTACTGCCCATACTTGAGCTACATGACAGCATCTCCTTGAAACTTAACATGCATATTTGCGGACAAAGGGGACACCTATCTTTATATATGGAAATTTCACATACGATCTCTGTAGAGAAATTTTCATGTGTAGTTGATAAAACCCTTTACGGAAAAGGGTCACAATTAACGAAACAATTAACTCTACTTGACGGCAAACAACGAATTTCTATTGATATCCAGTAGGGCGCAATTCATTTAGGAGCAGTAGATTACAAATTGACTGAATTTTGATGACTTAACATTTGCGAAGTCAATCAATCAGCAATCGGAAAAACTGAGGGTTAACTATATTCAGCAGTGAACTGCAATTTATAAATACGAGACGTTTTATTTAACACTTACTTTAAAACATGAAAATATCAGAATAAAATTTAACAAAAACAAGTTCTTATAGAAGCATTTTTGTTTTTAGATTTTTAATCTTTACAGACATCAGTACACTTGTTTCGCACAGGTTTCGTGTGAAATGTCAATTTATTTCTGATCATTTAAAGAAAAACTTTTTTTTCCTTATATATATTTGAACTTTCCTGTGATTTGAGACTGCTCCGCTGTTGGTTGCAGAACTTCCTAGAATGCTTCGATCGCGCACTGGGTGAGTTAGTGAGCAATCCCGCATACTGATCATGTGTAATAATAATATTAACTTTCTCATGATTAATCGATCAGCAATTTAGTTTCACGTTTGTTAATTAGTAAGCGATTTAGTTATTGGTGTTTACATTCAAGTTCATTAAAATAAGCCATAATTTTCATTTAAAACTATTATTTTTTATACCGTATCATTAATATTTTTTTTTTACCTTAATTAAGGTAAACCTTTTAAAAACCTTTATCCTTTCAAAAAAAAAATATAAATGTGTAATTAAAACACACATTTAAATATTTTTTAAAAGGATATTTTAGTTTTAAAGGTATTAGTAATCTTTTCATACCTTGGTTTTCTCAAAGCAGTAAGTATAAGAAATTTTCTTTTTTTTTTTTTCTAAAATATAACCCTATTTTTACAAGATAAATAATTCATTTTTTTTAGCTTAATGAAATGTATAAAAAGCCATTATAAACAATTAGATGTCTTGCTTTTATTAATGACAATAAAAGTAATAAAATAAATTAATTTTTATTGCTTACATTCAAGCAATAAAAAAATTATGATAAAAAAAAATACTTAACAAAAAAAGTTATTTTTTAAATAGTTACAATATTATACAAAAAAAATGACAAGCCTATTTATTTCTTGGAAAAATAAATATTAAAATTTCTGACATTTAAGATGCAGGTTTCTTAAATAAACTGCACAAATGAATATTCTTTGCCTCTAAATGTAGAGAAAGGCTCTGGTGTTAAAACCCAACTTTCCTCTACCTGTGGTATTCAAATCCTGCGCACTGCTCCCTCCCACTGTCAAATGAGGAACCTTTGCAGGTCCTCTCCCGCCCAAAGAGAAAAGGGTTTGCTTACCTGGCCTTCAGCGTGCCTCTGGATAACGCGCTGGTAACGGCCGACGACGAGGCAGGCAGTTGGTTGCGCCGTGTGCGGAGGACGGCAGCCGACTGCTGGCGCGGCTCGAAAACGGCCTTGCGCCGCACTTTCTGCCGCCTGAACAATTTATGGAGCGGGGAGAAGCATGGAAATCTCGGAATTTGGCGGTAAATTAATGAAGACGTTCGCTTGGCCTGTTCCCAACGACAAGGGGAGCTTTACCTTCGCAAGGTCAGGAGGGAACAAGGATGGGTGAGGGTTGGAAGAAGGTTATCCCTCACACCTTTCACTTTTCGCCCTCCCCCCTCCTCCCACTTTCGAAGGGAAAAAAAAAAAAAAAGTTCCGAAATTATTATTCGGTTGGCCGAAAACGTTTATCACTTTTCTCTATCAGTTAGATGAAAGGGAATAAGATATTTAAAGATACAGAGATCCCCCTTGGCGATCGTTCGATCTCAGGGAAAAGGTCCATTAGGAGACACCTGACAGGATGATAACCAAGTTCAACCGGAATAGTAAAAATCTCAGACATTATTCAGATACTCTTTCAGTCGCAATTTATAAAATATTCTTAACAAGTCAAAGTTTAATCGAAGATTTTCCACTACCCTTTTCTCTTATTGATCTGATTGGGTCGGTTCCTCCTCGCCGTCATTATCTATTGATAACAGCATACGAACCGACTTCCCACCGTGTTCTTCCATCAGCCGCTATTGAAATGAATAATTCCCAGAGAAAATAAAACTCTCGCGTTTCACAACGCTTGGAAAATCATTTCAACCCTCTTTTTTTTTTCTTCATTTGTAAATCTCATAAAGTTAAAAGAATTTTTTTTTTTTTTTTATCTTTCTAATATATTTATGTTTCAAAAGCGTTTAATGATGCGTTTGCTGTTTTAATTATAATTTCTCGCATTCCAACAATAAACACGCGAAATAAGAAATTAGTAATTGGTTTTTTTCATTGAATTAGTAATTAGTTTTTCATTGCACTGTAATGCAATAATGACTTTTGAGTAATAAAAAGGCATTGGGTTTTAATTAGAATTTTAATTTTATTGTTATCTAATTATTACAAAGCTTCGATTTCGTGATTAAAGTGTAAAAATATTTTACGTAATGTTTGCGCGTTGTAAAACATTTACAGCCCATAAAAATTCTGTTCAGAAAATTAGTTGATGGTTGCCAATGTTTAAAATAGAGTTTTTCTTAATTAGATTATTCTTAATTAGATCATCGGCTGATGAGTCCGATGACGGACGAAACAGCTGTTCCCAACTCCTTCCCTATAATCGAACAAGAGAGGCAATTTCAATTTATTCATGTGCTGCCTTTGATTTCTCGATTTTAAGCAATTTCACAGCACGTTAAATGATTTGATTTAGATTATTCTACATGAATATTGACAATATATAAAAATTCACTGCAACTTCTAAAAGAAAATACACTATGGCATTTTAAACGTCCAACAATAGTCTTAACAAAAGAGACAGCTGGGATCTTGTTATATATAAACTTATGTATTAAAACGGACGGTTTTCGATGGACGTGAATCCGCAAATACCTAAGTTTCCGACATGCCTAAATTTTCAGGAAAGCGCCTACACAAAACTATAATGCCTGTACATCTAAATTTATTCTTTATTTTTCATTTAATGTCTTATTTTTCATACAGTATTGTATGAAATCCTATATACATAAAACTGAGTTATGTAAAGGGTTGGAATATATGACGTTAACCGGGAACTGTTTGTGTGGGGTGGATGGATGATGGGTGTCTATGTTCGTATGTACTTCAACATTGATTTGCTTATTGTATTTATTTATTCATTTATTTTTTTAATTGTGAAACTCTTTTTTTTTAGATATTCGATTTCGTCTTTAGAATGCATGGTCGGTTGAGTTTCTCTAGAGGGAAACAATTCACAATGACACCATGAAATTGGATAGGTTACCCATTGGAGAGTCATCTTGAGCTTTTTATATCTTCCTTCATAGAAAGCCCGTTGTTATAAAATCATTTATAGAGACTAGGGGATATGTATCACTTATCAAAGATAAGGAAAGCTATTAGATTAGATTACATTAATTGAAAGTGGGTGGCATGACTGCCGAGCACGTCGACCTGAAAGATCTTTTGTACTTTCCCACGGAAAGAAGGACAGACGGAGAGAAAGAATGGCGTGAGAAAGGCAGGGGAAACGGGAGAACCCCGGGAAAACCTGTCCAGCGCGGATCGCTACCATCAACGAAACCCACATGAGAACCGAACACGGGACTCAGAGGTGAGAGGCCAGTGTCTTAGTGACATCGCCAACCGCGCGGCCAAGAAAGCTATTACTTAGATATTTTTTTCTATATAGGAATTTTTATTATATACACATATATATATATATATATATATATATATATATATATATAAAATTTGCCGGACAGCTTTCTGAAATTTAAAAACCAAATTAATTTCAAAAAGCTGTTTCTGTGTAAGTATTAAAATTCGAATGTACCTACACGTCATCAGCGGCACCTGGTGTTGAATTTTGAAACTAAGCTATCTTACCATTAACTCTAAATTAGATGATTTTTTGAATAATTTGAATTATCTCATTAATGAATTTAAAAATAATAATTTTCCTAACAAAATTTTAAATACTTATATATCTTATTAACAATCAATATTATTATTAACAACGATCATGTATTATCCTGCCTCAGATGTAAATATTGCTTGAATGAATAACAATAAAATAAATAAATAAATAAATAAATAACCAGAATTGACTATTTTCTTGCTCCAACCTTGTTAAGAAATTAATGGAATTCCACAAAGTATACACCCGTAATTTTATGAAACTGTATGATGTAAATTTTCATCTTAAGAATAAAACCAATTTGCCGAACTTGTTTTATTTAACAATTTAAAAAAATAATGCAGTGTTTCTTTTATTTGTGATTTATATTTTTGCTTCACAAAAAGAAAGTAAAATAGTAACTGAATAGTTAAGGTTGTTATTATGTATTATGTATAAGGTGGAATTATGTATAACTACTCTTACATTCCAAACTTTATTTTTTTTTAACTGAGCTTCATAAAACCAATTTGGCAAAAAACTGTGACGTAATGCATGCATATAGATAAAAATTTGCAACTTGCGCAGAGATTATTAGGATACAAATAATTGTTGAAACTTCAACAATTCTAGATGTTTTTAGTCAGTTACCTTTTCTTTCTGAAGCGCACGTGATAATTCAGAGCTAGCAAAGAGTATTCCCAATTTGATGTAATAATTATGACAATCTTTAATATGCAATTGTAACATAAGAAAGATTAGAACTAAAAAAGCTTAGAACTAGACACACTTATATTCGCGAATTTACCATCAAGGTAACTTAAAAACTATTTAACCTAGGAGGCTGAATCTTTACTACGTAACTGATGAGCTAGGGGGCAAGCGCTTATTAAGGTTTTATAGCCAATAAAATACTAAGTTAAGGATAATTCGAGAATTGCTTATCCTATAGTAAATCCTACCAGACACTGATCCTACCAAAGCACTTATTGTGATTTCTATTGCATCCGCAGGTAAAACATAAATGCCAAAACCTATTTTTCTTTTTGTTTCCATTGTCATTAAGTCTTACTAATCACAAAAACAAATAAAAATAAAATACTTAATTTTAAAAACTTTTACGACAGATTCATGTGATTGAACGTGGCTTTCCTATTGATTTTGATAAATACGGAATCCTTAAGACCCGAAATTAAACCGTTACCGGATTTCTTTCTGTTCACATTATGAACAAAGTTAAATAGACTGCTATGAAAAGTTTTTGAAAGTTTATAGAATTACTGACTGACACAACAACTAACTATTTATGTAGGTTGGGGACAGCCATTTTGTAACATCTTCTAGCCTACAGTTAACCCCAGTCCACTGTCAATGGGAACTCGATGGAAGTTTTCATAGATTGTTTTTTTTTTCTGTACTTCCCCTTTCGCCAACTTTTGAAACCTTTATCGCCCATGCCTTCCACAGGCCTGCAAGATGTCTTCAGGATTTTACATTTTTATTACAAATATGTTCGAAAATTATTATTACCGGTATTATTATTATGAAAACATAATACCTCATTATCACTTAATACCTCACTTCTCAGGCTTTCCATTGAAACAGTATTTACAATGTACGATGATTAGAATTGGATTAATCAGTTTTTTTTTCTTTGCAGATTTTTCTTGAAGAAGGACGAGGAGATTACGAAATTATATCTATTGGTAACCATTATATTGTATAACCAACATCTATAACCAATAGATAAAACTATTAATGATTATTTTATGTCTGAACACAATCGCACTGCAGTATATATTATCTACCCTACATCTACCACACGGCTGTAGAAGGTATAGTTAACTGGATACACACACATATTATCGGTATTGACATCGATATCTTAATACCTAGCTGTTCTATGAAACTGCTATTTTAAAGAGATTAAATGATTGACAAGACTCTTAGAAGGCAGTCGGATAGGTGTTCAATAGTTCAGCGTTATTCTGTTCCCTGTCGTTAAAGAACCACTGAGATCTTTCCAAACGAATTCAGCGATAACATCTTGCAAGATAAAGGTGCAATCCATTTACTTTCTCTCACCTTACGAGAGCTTCAATCGCTTTAATATCTTATCTTTATGATTAAGGAATGCTCGCAAGGCATTAAGTGCCTGTTGAAGGAGTTGATTTTAATTAAGAATCCTGGCAAAACTTCATCCATAATTTACCTTTCTTGAATTGTTGAACGCAACTTGCCATCGGTAATTTGTCGAATTCTGGACTCGAACACAAACTCAGGCGGCAGGTAAAAATAATCGATTTATTTTTTTATTATTTTTTTTTTACATTTTTTTCCCCAACGATAAGAAAAATGAATACAGAAGGAGATGAGATAACGATTGGTGTAAGTTAGAAAAAGTTTTCTTTTCAATAACGCAAATTATTAATGAGTTAACAACTGTTATTGAAGAATAACACATTTATTATTTATCTGCAATGTAGGTGTTACAAAACTTCGTTTCTTTCTTACGTTACTTGCATTCAAAATTTAGTAATTTCATTAAAACCCAGGTGAGGTTATTCATAGGTGATGAATTGAAAAACAATTGGGTGCTGTTGTCACACGCAATCAAACGATTCTCAATAATTTAAAAGTCAAAAATTTAATATGAGAATTTTAAGTACAAAAATTACGTTTTTTTTTAAGTGAAGACTGCGCTAACCCGTGTTGTTATTCTGAATAATAGATATTATTTAGAATTTAATTAATCTCTTAGAATGTAATTTATTCTTACAAAACTACGGAAATAGTAAACAATATAAAGAAAACAGAGTAAATAAATAAAGTTCTCGCTCGCAATTGTAGCTTAAACAAAATCCTTAACGAGATTTGTATTACATGGAACGAAATCTTGTTTTTTTTTTTTGTTTTTTTTTAAATAAAATAAAGTGACCCAACAATAATAGTACATTGAACAAGAATCTTCTGTTATACGGATCTCGAATGAGCATCAACATACTATATTTTCCGGCGTTATATGCTCTTCATTTCTAATCAATTTTAGTTGTTTGTGTATTTATTTATTTATTTATTTATTTATTTATTTATTTATTTATTTAT
>JAFIDM010098074.1:0-53135 GCA_023159025.1 Thereuonema tuberculata | reverse complement strand
AAAAAACGAGAAGAAAACCGTTATTAAAGCACTGACGTATCTGTATCTTATTATTTTGGAAAGTGATCATTGAAACAATTTATTTGTACGTCTACGTCTGAATGGATTTTTTACAATATCCTTAGCCTTCCCCCCCTCCCCCAAATCTTAATCCTTGGTACGCCACTGTGCTGATTAAATATAAACTTCATTTGTATGTAGAAAAAAATTCCTCGCTTATTGAGAATAGGCTTAATCAGACGACATAAGCGTCTAAATAATAAAATTCTAATTCTAATTATTATTCAGTGATCATCAATAAATAAATATTTGAAAAGAAAAAGTGTTTTAATGACTATACATGTTTTAGATGCATTATAATTTTGATCTTCGCAGATGAGTTATTAAACATTTTCGATTACCAATCAGCTGATCCAAACAGCAGAGATAACGGAAAGGGCTTTTAATTAATAAATGTCATTACCAATCATCGAATCTCGATTAATTACCTAATAACGAATCAGATGCGATTTGATTCACGATCCCTTAACTGAAATCGTTCTTCTTTTGTGTTTCATTTCCTTTTTTATGTCCCGTAATATATTTATTTTATTTTATATTATTGTTCGTAAAAATGAACATAAGTTAAGGAAGTCTACAACTACCATTAACTGTCAAAACTAATTTCATACAGTTAACTTTTGAACAACGTAAAGAAAGAACAGGCCATCTTTTAATATTTTGTTCTACAAATGTTGACCAAAATTGTAATGTCTACAGTAGCTAACAAGTTTGTTATGAGATTATCAAAATGGTTGTTTAGAAAGAACTTAAAACCTTCGTTATCTATAAAGATCCCGCCGTAATCCAAACAAAGAAAGTAGAATGAAAAGAAAGACTAATAAATAAAATTCTTTCTACAAACTACGGAATTGAAGTTATTGAAAAGCATTATCATTTTTAAAATTATGTTAATAACTAATCAAAGTTCTTAAGGTTTCCAAGTTTTCATAAGATACTATAGTTAAAATAAACTATATCAGTGGGCAGCGTAGAAATACTCTTAAAACGGAAAACAAGAAAGTTACAAGATAAATATACAGTAATATTTAGGTACAATAATAAGTAAAAAGCAATTTAAACAATGGTAGCTTCTATGACATATCTGTAGGTGTAGTCAGTAAATTAAGATTTCTCCATTAAAAAACAATTTGCAACCAACTCAAAGAGCAGGAGGTCACAGTGGGTGATTCCTTACATTATTCTGTGAGGTTTTACGTTAGAACTAATTAAAAAGTAAAGAATTGTTTTCTTCTTTTTTGATAAATGAGCTACAGAAAATCAGATAGCAGATTAATACAAAAATTCTTCTTACCTTCTTATTATTCAGATATTACATAAAATAAATACAAATTTTCGGAAGGAAAAACCTCGTCCTTCCTTTTTCAAGTAATCCATTTTTTAACTAATAATAATCGGATAACACAAATTAAAATTAAAACTATTAATATCATCCTATTATACAATATTAATAGTTTTAATTTTAATTTGTGTTATCCCATTATTATTAGTTAAAAAAATGGATTACTTGATAAAGGAAGGACGAGGTTTTTCCTTCCTAAAATTTGTTTATTTTATATGATATCTGAATAAATAAGAAGACTTTTTGTATGAATTATGAATACTAGAGGAAGACTGAGGAATCAATATTGAACAGATAGCAGATTGCTGTTAACCTTAAACGTAACAGCATATATTATTTCAAAGGTTCTGATTTAAAACAAGAGAGTATAAAAGTTATTTATTTAAATTTATAAAAACGATTTATTAAGGTTCCGAAGACCTTAATGGGGGGGGGGGGGGGTAAAGCGACAGAGAGAGAAATATTAAGGTTCTACGATATCTTCGTTCTAGGATTCTTGTATTATCAGCAAAAGTGGTCTGTGAAGTGTTGTCAAGAATTTAGATGAAGATGGTTTTAATAAAAGATTTTTAAAACTATCTTTCAATGGAAATTAGGATTAAAGCATTAATTTAACTTTAAATAATTTTGTTAATAAATAACATGACCAAAACATCGTCAAAGCAAATAAGTCACATTGTTCACTCAGAGATTGTGATATTTATTTTGCCGTCAAGGAATATTTTTTAAAATTTATCCTCGATTCAGAAAATCCTAATTAATTTAGAAAAAAAAAAGAAAATTTTATTAATTTTCCATTAACGCAAATTATTAAGTTTCTACTAATTTTCTTCTTAAAGGTCCTATTCTAAGGATCAATGAATCGTTTCTTTCTTATAGTCTGACCTGTTTAAAAGTCTTATCTTAGCTCTCGATTTAATTGAATTCGAGTTGTCCTCTCATTATGTAAGTCTTATTAAAAGATCTAAGATTGAGATTGAGAAAGAGGGCTTTTTCTTTCATTTTTCTTATTTTTTCGTGTGTGTTAAATGTTTTTAAATAGCTACAATAAGGAACTTATGTTTGCCTTGAAACGCTGAAGTTGTAGATCAATGCTTATTTATCATTGGATCGTATCCTCTATTCATCTGACTGTATATTCCACTGTCTTAGTATTAATGAATACAATCCAACATTTCATAAAGATCAAAACTCTTTAAATCCATTCAAAGAGTTTTGGTCTTTAATCCATTCATTTTTCCTTTTTAGGGTAGGCTAAGTCCCATTAGAACTACGACTTCCAGGCCTGTTGTTCGAACCTTAGCAATTAACATGGCCACACGCAACCGGAAGGAGAGAAAGTGAAGGAGGAGACGAACAGAATAAATAGAAAGGAAATAAGTACTCCGGTTTCCGGGATTCCAGCCAAATCAGTAGCAGGCCCGCCTAGCCTACTCAGCTACGCCTGAACGGTATCATTGAAAGGAACTCCACGAAGTTGAAAAGAAAAAATTAAAATAAAGCATTTATGAACATTTCCTAATGTTTTTAACAGAACTAAGGCTACAGAAATTAGGCGTAAAACTTTTGAAAGGCATTCAGAAATTAACAAAAATGTTTTAAAAACAACTTTTCTAAATTCTAAAATTGCTAATTATCATAAGCAAAGTTATTGACATTTTTGTTACGCAAAAGAATTCCTCTCATTATCTTAGTTTCTAAAAAAACTGTTTGTATATATTTTTAGAATGTGTTCCTCATTTTAGAAATGAAGTTTGTGTTCACTCTCTATTATATTCAGATACTTCGTTGATTTTATTATTATTTCATTTCAAATTGTGCTTTCATATTTCCAATTTGTCTTTTATTGTTATTTCCATCTTCTACTCGGAAAAGTTATTTTTCCTTTCAGTTGATTCCTAAACTTGGAAAGTGAAGGAAATCTCTGAAATTGGTAAAAGACACTGTTGGAAAAATATCCATTTACCGATTCAATTTGGCCCAAACCTAATGACTCAAAGAAACTGTTAGGGAAGTCTGAAACAGTATCCAGCTCTAATAGGATCGATTCTAATCACGACTAAAGGGTTCTGTTTCTCGGGGGTCGATTACAGCTGATTAGCTATTCGCGATGCTTTCTTATTGGCCGCTGGAATTCCGTGCACGCGCTCTTAATAAGATCATCGGCAGCCCGATTTGACAGCGGAGGAAGTTGTAGGCAGCGGGGGTGCGCATGTGATCACATTACCTGTGAAACTCTATCCTTCCGGGACCCTGAGTGCTGCCTTGGCGGATGTCTAACGTAGAAGGGTGAAACTGACACGTTAATCTAATCCACGGATTTATTATTAATGGACTACGGAACATGCCGTCGCCTCGGCTAGGCCTGCTTGTCGCCCGCCATTACATTCACTCTGCGATTAAATTTTCCCTATTTTTTTTTTAATTGTTATTTATTTGCTTATTTTTTTTTGTTTAATTTTTTTTATTTTTCTGTTCCATGACATTTCAGTTTTATCAAAGAGTTCGGGAGAAACAGAACCGGAAATAAATTGTAATCTTAAAGCGATCTGATTAATAGACATTCTCAGAAGACTTTGTAACAACTTAAAAACGAGAGTCAGAGCTATCAAGAAAAAAAACATCAACAAAACATTAAAAGCTTACGACAACCAACCTTTCCTTTAAAATACAAATATTTCTTCCTTTACTTACTAATCTCAGAAGAGTTTTGTAGTTTTATAGAAAATAAAGAGCGAAAAACAAATCCTCACTTTCCCAGCCATAACAAGAGTTGTTTTCAAGTCAGAACATCTTTTCTCTTTTTTAGGGGCTAAGAAAGTAAGGTTTATCAAATCACTTTGTCTGTTTGTCAGTGCCATAGACATGATTTAAATTTTTTTAAACAACTAAAACTTTTAATTGTTTAAAACTACTAACGGTTCTTAAACCTCTTGATGAATCTACTTGAATTTTGGCCTGCATATTTAAGGATAAAAGATGATCAAACTTTGAAGTTTGTTTTTGTTATGTGTGGGTGCTTGTCCAGAAATTAGCGCGTGAAGATTTATTCCCAAGGAAAAGCATCAGAACAGAAACAGTGTCGAACAAAGGATTCTAATCCACTAATTCCGCGCGCTTTGGTGTGACGGAAATTAATCTGCTCGAAGGAACTGAAATAAAGAGGATTTAATTTTTTTTCTTCATAAACAGAAATGTTTTTGTATGTATTATGTTTGGTATTTATATACGACATATTAACTTGTATACATATTCTGTTCATCATTCAGCGAGACATTTTTCCACTTTCCGAAACTTAGGATCAAGAATTTTAAAGTGTTACTGATAAAAGATCCTGTGTATTTCATTACACTTGAGATAAGATGTGATTCTCAGATGAAGAAAAGAGAAAAGATTGTTTTTGTTTTTTTTTCTGGAAGGAAGTTCAGATTAAAATAACTACTCACAACTTCAAACTTCAAACTTGAACCAATATTTCGTCTTTATGATCTTAAGACTTTTTCAAGGTTTTTACATGAAGTAACTAAAATGAAAGAGAAGAGAGAATTCCTCTTCTTCTCCACACATAATAATAAAACCATATCACATCATAAACTATACAAACATATCAAACATAAATAATGTTAAACCTCTTAAAAAAGTCTTAAGATCATAAAGACGAAATATTGGTTCAAGTTTGAAGTTTCAAGTTGTGAGTAGTTATTTTAGTAATTGTACGAAGACCCGTTAGAAGTTATGAAGTTCAGATTATTTTTACACTGATATAAAAAAAGACGTTTCTCCGCTTCACTCAAGAAGTGAAATGAATGGGATAAATCAATAAAATGATGTGTTGAAATTTTTATAACTATTTTTGATAATACAGTTGTTTCAATTGCAACGCCGGATTATTTTACCCAGTGAAAGCGTTGAAAATTTGTAGATTGAAAAGCTTTTTTTTTTCTTTTTTAATTTCAGTTTGGTGTCTTCCCTATTGAGAGCCAATATTCTTTCATTATAAATGTTATTTTCTGTCAATTCAACTTAGCAGCTACACAAGGCTAAATTTTGAATTGGTAGAATTTGGACTCCACTGACAACAGCCTGCAATTACAGATACTCCTCACTTTACGACCTGCCTGCTTAACGACCACTCGCACTTACAACTTCCGCCCTTGAAGGTACAACTTATATTTCATCGTCGTCATCTCCCTTACCTCTACAGCTCCAGTATCTAACTTTTATATTTGAAATCTTTTCCAAGTGGGTCCTTGTAGAGAAATTAGATAGAGAAGGCGGGAAAATATCGCATAGAAAAGAACGGATTTCCATCGATGTCTTCCACATTATGCATGTCTTTTTATGAATAAATTTGAAGTTTGTTGCATAATTTTTATAATTTTATAATTTTACAACGATCCTATATTCCCGGCGCAAGCTCCTCGCTTATCGACCAATTCGCGTAACGTAGTCGTCGGAACGGAACTCGGTCGTAACGTGAGGAATATCTGTATAAATAGCATTGGTTTACATATTTTCTATGCTACATTCTGACATTCTACCTTCAGTCCCAAGCGAAAAGCGTAGAAGGAAAATATAAATCATTAATAAACATTTATTCTACATTGTAAGTTTTATTTTAACTAACATTTGCTTGTTATTTGATAAAAATATCTAAAAAAACCTAGTGAATGAAAACAATTGAAGATGATATTCATTCTGTTTAGGAAGAAACAGTAAAGTACTTTCTTTTAAGTTACTATGACAAACAGAAATAAACTTCCAAATACAAAAATGATAAACAAATCAAAGTTTTTAATGAAAAGGATTAAAAAAAAAAACAACGAAATTCTATATCTGGGGTTTAAGTGGAAACTAAATTCATCCAATCAGTGAACTTGTCTTTCTGAATTTATCATAATCGGGTAATCTGGCCTAATCGAGGATTAATTAAATACTGATTTTTTAAATCAGACATTTAAAAGATTTTTTTCCTTTTTTTAATTTTCTTCATGTGTTTTTTTCTTAACGTTTTATTAAATAATGAAATTTATTGCTACAATTACTTTCCTTATATTTAACTTTTTGCAACCCTTTAGTTTAAGATTCCTTTTCTTATTTCTATTTATTTGAAATGGAATTCATACTTAAACTGAAAGAGAAAAAAAAGCTAAACTAAATTTTTAACGAAATAAATAACTAAATGCTTACACGCAGATTGTGGCGAATTTTGGGACATTTCAGTTCAATCGCCCGCGATTGGAATTTTGTGTTCCATGGAATTAATGTAGACACCTTTTGCTTTGTTCCAGTGAAGACAGTTTCCTAACGTAGAGAATTTCTTATATTTTCAGATTCTTTATTTCCCAGCATTTAAACCCCGAGTTCAGTTTTTGGATCATTTTTCACGAAAGATATCCTTTCTACGAAGAAAGTACAGAGAATAAAACATCTAATTTCATGTATTATTTCAAAATGATCAACGGAAACAATAAATAATAAAATAATTGAAATAATATAAAGGAAATAAATGAACGTAGGCTACATCCATGTACATTAGTGAAAAGAAAATATATAATATATACAAATAAATAATGGTTCTCGCATCCTGAGCTATCGTGTCAGGACAGCTGTTTCAGCCTTATTAGGCTTCTTCAGCCAGATTTACCCTTGAAATAATGATAACAAATTATCAATGCACTATTTCACTAATATCATAATTAATTGTCTACAATTATGTTTTATACGAAATATTACGTGGATATTGCCGAGTACAATCTTGTTTTTCATTAGTTTCCGATTATTTAGATGTAAAAAAAAAAAAAAAAAAAAAGTTTATATTTTTATTTGGAAAAACATCAGATAGAAACTCCTAATATTTTCTGTAAAAGAGTATTTAATTACTTAATTAATTTATATTAATTAATAAAGTGTGAAACAAACGTTAATCACCAATATTATAAATTTTACTTATTATCTTTGTATATAATAACAAGAAAGTTAGTGCTGAATGCATAATTATATGATATTAATAAATTAATATAGCCTATAATATACGTGTTATTATTAAAAAAAAGGAAATCCTCTTGTAATATGTAATTTAGTCGGTATAATGATATTTTCGTTAATGTTAGATGTGGAATGAAACTAATAACATTAACTTATTTTCCCCACAGCAGCCTGTCCATTTGGATCAGATGCTTTGTTTCAGCCTCTTTCTTAATAGTATAAATATTTTTGCTTCTAATTTATTGTATAAATATAAATACACAAAACTACTTAATATCTGATGAATTTTGGGTTGGAAACTCATTTAACTTAAGCCTGGTCAGAAAATATAACAAGTGAAGCGATACAATGATAAAAATAAATATATAATACATAACCACACATTACATTGAAAACAAGTAAGTTACAATGGGAAAAAAAAAAAGGAAATTGGAGAAAAGAAAAGAAACACAAAGAATGAATTGAAAGGAACATGAAATATAGATATAAACATTTTTATGTATCTCACATATATTTGAAAGATAAGAATGCCACTGATTCCAAGAATAAGGATAAATAAATAAATAAATAAATAAATAAATAAATAAATAAATAAATAAATAAATAATGTATCTCTAGATATTCAGTATTGTAACGCATTCAAAAGACAATATCCGAAAGGAATGTATAAAATTATATATTTACGTCAATGAAAATAATCAAAATTTGTTTACTATAAAAGTAATAAAACATTTGTGAATGTATTTATCCAGTTATGGTTACTGAATGTTATTATATACAAACATTAGTTCTAATTGCGTTAAATAACGGCAAAATTTCTGAAACTTTTAGAAAACATAATACTAGATTTTTATTTAAAAGTGTAGTCTAGGTTGATTTTTCGTTTTAATTTCTGTATTTATCTTAAATTGCTATTGCTAAAACAAATTCATTCCTATACTCTTATTAGCTTGGCGCAATTTTTCATTCGCAACTAACATCCAAAGAGGAGAAAACTAGACAAGTAGGAAGAGGTACGACCATATAATTTAGCAGAACGGACGTTAATGGTGTTAATAGTTCGGTGTATCGTTGTACTGGACACGTGCGTGATACCGAAGGAACTGCCTACGCAGCTGTCCTCAATAGCCCAGATGAATCAACCGAGTAATGCAATGGTAATCGTTGACCTTTGCTTCGCCGTCCGAATGACCTATCGAAAGTCAATGAAGTCACACAAGTTGAAAACAGTCACAGGGGGATCAATTGAACTACAACAGCTCTCTCGTTAAATAAGCTACGGTAGCTTTAATTCAACTACTGTACTCCTACACACGAAGATTGTCTGCATACTGATATTATGATTTATTTATTTAATTTTTATTTATTCCATTAAGAAAAAAAGAAAAAGATAAAAATTAATAAGTTCTAATAGCGCAAGAAATAAGCTTTGTTTTTTTTATTTGGAAAGTCTATGGATCAATCCTTGAAACATTGTTATCCCAATTTTAGTGAGAAATGAAGTTTAATGCATTGCAAACGGTCGAGCGTAATACTAACCACATTGACAATGTATACTAGAGATTTAAACGTAAATAGAACTAAATTACGGATCGAAATCATTCAACTGCACAATTGTCGAAGTACAAATGACAGCGGAGATATTGAATTAATAATAATTACAGTTAGTTTTATAAGAAACCTTTTTCTTCTGAAATTAAAAGGAAAAAAAAATCGAGGAAAAGTAGAAATAACAGAATTTAATTGACTAATTTTAACGAGCAAGTGATAAGTTAGAGAAATTGGCTTCTCCAAGTGAAGATTCCATTCTTTAGTGAATGGATGTTACTGTAGATTTCTATTCATGAATATTATTACCAAAATATTCTATTAAGAATATAACACTAGAAAACTTGATACCAGATCCTCCAAAACTCAAAATTGGAGAAGAATACCTAAATATATCAGCATTTTAGTAAAAATAACAACAATGAAATAATATTTTTTTTTTTAAAGTTTTATTTTAAAGTTTGGCATCAGACTGAGAATGGTACATGGAAAACGTACCTAAATAAGATCATCATAATTTAGATTTCACAGCCAGAGCTTCACAGGGACGGCTGAAGGATATGGTTGGCGAGTCTAACGATTAAAACATTCTAAAATAACCAATAAAGATATGAAAATGGGAACAAAATCAGCACCAGAGTAAAATTACCTTTTCTGGTTCGTTTATGGGAACGAGTTGGGAACGGCCGTTTCGTCCTTCAACGGACTCATCAGCCCAACCCTGCCCTCCCCGATATAGTTCTCTTCTGAGATCTGATTAATAGCCAAATGTTAACTGGATTTCCAAAGACAAATTTGAGAAGAAAAAGGTTTGGTTCACTTATCTTTGAAAGCACCAATAGGCCTGTTAATCGATTGCGATTGAAGTGAAACAAAATAGGGTAGCATCGACAAGATAAAATTGGAAACCTTATGACAAAGGTTTGTAGGCTGTCAAAAGTTTCGCCCTAACATTAAGTAAACTATTTTTTTATTCCGTTAAATTCTCATTAGATGAAATGTTTTGGATTTTATAAGGCAAATCTAAAACTTGGTGCATTGTAGCGCTGCAGCAAGGGTGGTGCGACTGGTTTGCGCTCACCAGGCGCCGTATCAATTAATTCCAAGCAATTATCTAGAGTACACAAAACCAAAGAAAATTTAACTACAAAAAAAAAAAAAAAAAAAGCACTTATTTAAATTCAATAATTCTATTATATATTCAAAATTATGTTATAACTTACATTTAATAATTGCATTACAATTTGCAGTAATTATAACTTGCAAAATACAGCAGAACGCATTAAGTTAAAAGTCCGCTTATCTACGTTGATTTAGGCAATCGCCATTATGTAACATCTTAGTTTTCTTTCCTGGAATAGATCATTTATTCCTCGAACAACTTAAAGCGCTAACATCTGTTGTGATTCGATTTTTGAATTTCCAGTGACGCAGTTAAATTCAAGTTTTAATTACGAATTTATGAACCTCTTTCTAAATCCTCCCAACATTAATTGTTACTTTCTTATTTAACTTATTAGTGCATTCACTTAATTAATTATAATGTATTATATTTTGTAATTAATTATACATTGTTATTACAATGTAATATTAATTCGCTTAATTAATAATAATGTTTTTGTCAATAATTAAT
The DNA here is from genome assembly GCA_023159025.1 of Thereuonema tuberculata. Lineage (NCBI taxonomy): Eukaryota > Metazoa > Arthropoda > Chilopoda > Scutigeromorpha > Scutigeridae > Thereuonema > Thereuonema tuberculata. The sequence goes on along the minus strand of JAFIDM010098074.1, from coordinate 42,564 downwards.
AATTAAGCAGTTATAAGAATATTAATATCTAAATATATTAATACATTGTTATTAATTAATAACAATAAATAATTGATGTATTATTTAAAAGTATTCCAATAATTAATAATAAAAATTGCTTGCAAAAGACGAAGAAAAGGCAGTTCTAACATCTACAATCAAACACATGTGTGAAATATCGTGTAGAATAATGTGGCAGATAATTCGTTCCATTAAATTTCAGCTTCTTAGTACAAAGAGTGATCGTGGAGAGTCTCCACGGGAGAAACGTTGGACGTTCGATTCTTAAACGATGCAACTAAAACATGAGAATCCACGTCTTTTAGTTTCGTCAGATGAAATGCCAAGGTTCCGTATGGAGATCAATGATATTTTATTTATGTAAATAAGTTCTCCTCTAGACGCTTCCTAGGGTTCACTCAGCTTTCTGTAGAATGACTACGATTAGCTTCTTCCCCGGGAGTAGGCTAAAGGCGGGAGAGCGTTGGGCTGACCATCCGACCTCATATCAGTTCTGGGTCAGTGAAATATTAAGAACCTTAACTCTGGAGTCCCAAATGGGCTCCCGTGTACCCATTTAGTACCCTAAACTACCATCAAACAACTAATTTTTTTTTAATTTTCCTAATGTTTTATAGTTTTTTCCAGGCTATTTACTTTCAAAAAATTAATATATTTAATACATTTTACTAAATATATTTAAAAAATTAAAAAGTTTTAATTTTCTGAAACAGTAGAATAATATAATTTTAAAAGGAAAAAAGTATTGTTTGTAATTAATGTGAACTATCTTTTTTTTAAAAAAAAAATCAATAATTTAAATATGTATATGGAATTAAAATTTGCAAAAAAAAAAAAAAATCCATACTGTTTTCTGACGTTTTCATATTTAATTCAAAGAAATTTTAAATAATAAATAATTTATATATTCACCTCCAAAAAAATAAAAACCTATATTATATGTTCCGCTGTTTCCAAAGGAAAAAATAAATAAATAAATAAATAAATAAATAAATAAATAAAATTGTTCAAAATTTCAATTAAATATTTGAATTTATAAACTTAAATTATTTTGGGTTTTTAAAGTTTTTAAATAATTTTTTTTATTTTTTTAATTTTTACTTGGATTGAATCTAACAATAACTTTTATAAAAATTAAAAAAATAAAAAAAAAAAAAAAAAAAAAAAAAAACCTTTAAACATTTTAAACTTAAAACGACTAAAAAAAAAAAAAAAAGATAATTTATTTTTTATGAGAAACAGTCAAAGGATAATAAGACAGTTTTTGTTTCGTTTTTTTTCTTCTTTTTTCATTTACTAGATTCTTCGTGAAGATGACTGTCTGAAATTCGTTTATTTCTGCAATGTGACTTTCTAACTCCGCAACAGACGACGACTTTTTCCTTCTCTCCAAGACGGAGGGACGGGTCACGTGTCGATCAGCCTTGACTCGACCAATCACCGCTGGCGACAGCCCGCACCGTTTCACCACCAATCCGATCGGCGGACACAAGAGAGCACGCCACACCGAGCGGCCAATCAATACGCTCGACACATGCTCCTTCGTTCATAAATATCTCTCCACTTTAATTATTCATTTTCCACGAATGTTAATGGTGTCTGTTTTTATGATTATTGTACCAAATCGTTTATTATTTATATCGCAAGATTTTTTTTTTTTTCCTCGTTTCTCCAATACGATTATTTCGTGTCGCAAGTCTTATATTTTTCTGGCGATCGCTACTTTTTTTTTTGTCTCCAAAGCACTTTTATCAACGAGGATTCGTAATAAAAATCACATTAGGCTTTCTTCTTTTTTTCTAAATATACTTATTTATTAAAAAATATATATATGTATAATAAATAGTTTTCAATAGATTACATTTGCTAGATTGTGAAGATAAATAATTCGAAAAAAATAAATAAAACTTCAGAGAACGGGATTAAAATCGACGGAACCGTTGTAATATATTGGGTTTTTGTTAAGGTAATAAATAATATATAAGCGCGGCTTATAATCTAAAACTTTTGTAATTTTAAAAGTTATATCGGTAAGCTTATATTATTACTGTGGTTTTTGATTAAGTTTTACAACTTATAAGAAATTACAAACTTATTTTAATTTTTAAAAAACTTACAAACTTATAAATTTTTTATTTATTTATAAGCTTTTTATTTTCTAAAAAAAAAAAAAAGTAAAAAGTTTTCTAAATATTTTCTATTTTCTAAAAAATAAAATAAAAAAGATACGTCTCTAATAAGGCCAGAGTTGTTTGCTATTTCAATATTACTTATCCATGGAATAAATCTTTCTATTTGGAACAAATTTGAAACGAACAAGAACTTCTTGACAGAACATAGCGTTTGCTTTATTGTTCTTATCTTTTTGCTTTTGTTTGTGTTGGAAAGACGTGAATTAAGAAAACGAATGAAATATCCGTTTATTGTTAAATTATAAAATCTGCTGATTACAAAAAAAAGTAAATATTTTCATTAAAACATAAATAAATAAAATAGAATAAGTAACTAACTCCGTGCTAGTTATTTAAGTTGCTTAAATGCAATTAATTTTAATAAAGCATACGAAGATTAAAAAAGGAATGAACATACGTTGTTAAGATGTCCATTGATAGACAGTGTTTTTGGTTTCTAATATTTTTGTCAACTTTACGGGGCTAATTTCTCGACTTGAGACACAAGAAAAAAGTTTACTGCTAATAATTAATAGTCTAAGCTTTCGAATGGAAGTGATCGGAAGAATAGAATATTAAAACTAATTGTTGGGCCCTAAACTACAAATACATCGTGAGACACCAATGGCTTAGCGCAAAAGTAGCGAATATCCAAGATGCAAGTTTTGAGAAAAAGTTGAATTAGTGGGAAAAATGGGTACTTTTTCGCCAGTTTAGTTACTAAAATCACAGGAAATATGCAATTTTGAAGGATTTGCTAGTTTTGCTCTGCAAGAAGGCTCTTCAAGACACCTATTCGCCACAAAACCCTAGTTTTGTGTTTACTAGATATTCGCTACTTTTGCGCTAAGCCATTGTTTTGCAGCTTTATTATTAAGACATTTAAACTTTACAGCAAATTTTAAGGTATATAATTGAAATGAAATGTTGGCAGTTCTGGCACAAATGTATCATTTATTAAGTTAGTTAGGAAGAGACCTAACTGTGATTATTATTATTATTACTTCAATTAAGATAAAATAAATCCTTCAAACTAACGAGAGGATTTACAAATGGTCACAAGACCAACTCAACATTTCTATACAATTGAAACAGAAAAATCGAGAAGAAGTAGCTTTTTTTTAAAAAAAAAAAAGATCTCGAACAAACAAATTCTTTTCACATTTTTTTATTTTTATTTTTTTTCTCTGTGAAAAAAAAAAAAATAGTAATTTTCTTCTATTGATAATAATTCTTACATATTTGTTACGACAGAATCTTATAGACGCTATAAATGACTATCACAGGTTGTAGTCTAACATTCTGCTTATGTTCACAAAATTCAACCAAAATGGTTAAATATTTATGTTGTTCCCTCTTTGTATGTAAATGGCAATAATAAAAATAATAAAAAAAGCATTTTTCTACGTGCCTGTGATAATTAAGTGCTCGTAAATGGAAAATCTATAGATGCAAATGTAAAAAATTAGACCATGTGTATGTAGTTATATCTGTTTTTGTTTGTATCTTTACATTCGATTTCATAATTTCAATACACTGTGGAATTACTTTGTGATACATCGTTTATATCTTTATTTTTATTTTATTTTTTTTGCGAAAGACGCATTTTACTTGATTGAGAATCTTTCCTTACCAGCCTACATAGATTTATAACTTTGGACTTAATAATTTGAAATAAATTTAGGGCAATGTTTTTAGGCCTCTTAAACGTTTATGTCGTTCGTACTGGAAGAGCGAGCGAAGTGGCGCGAATACTAGATTACAAGGACGCTCACTTCCGAGAAAGAGTCGTTCCCATTTCACAGAAGTTTGGATAAACTGAGGAGAAATAACCTCGACCCCCAGCGCCTACCTCCTTAACATCCGGGCTCCGAAACCTTAGATGTGTGGCACATTACTTCATTATACAGTGTAATATTTTGAATATTAAAATGATAAATATTAATATTGCTAATAATTGTAATCATTTTATAAAATTTTAAAGTGTATACTAACTAATCACAATAAAGAGAATGTATTGTTTATTAAAAAAAAAAAAAAAAAGTTTTGATAGGGAATGGAAAATAAACCTGACTGAAAAACCATACATTTACAAGACTATCAGATTTCGTACTTCCTCTATCTGTTAACAAACGATTAAAATTTAGTTTCAATTAGTTTTAAACCTTTTTTATTTCTGAATTTTCGAGCTTTTTCTGTGAATAAGTAAAAGTCGATGTAGATTTCTAATAACGATGGGGCCCTTTTAGAAAGCACTCTGCTGAAATCTGTATTATCCGAATTTGCGAGTTATTATCGTGATTATTATTATTTGAATCACTTTTTCTTGTTTTTTTCTAATTTATGGTGTCATTCTTTTACAATCTATTACGATATTAAACTTCAGTTTATCTATTATCATAAGTTTTATATATTTTTATTTTTTTTATTTTTGATATTGATTTTTTTTTTTTTTTCTAAATTCTAACGAGTCCAAGTCATTAGATCAAGAAGCCGTTATTTTAACAATATATTTAATTACATTGTTAACAATAGATGTAAATTATCTGTTATGTATTATTCGGAATAGATTACTACATCTACATCAGAACGATTATCAGTAACATTACAGTAATCCTTACGTTGCTTAGGAGAGGATAAAATTGTAGACACTTGGTAGCAAAACAATACATTCGTAAACTCTATAAAATACTTTTAAAATGCATAATATTACGTCACATAGTAAAATTTTTAAAAATTGATTTTTTTTTTTTTTTAAATTAAAAAATAGCAGGAACTACAGAAACAAAATAAAAGGAAAATCATTCTTGACAAATGAACTGTAAGTTCACAAATAGAAAGATTAGTATAAACAGATTTAATTAAGATAAAAAAATAAATTTTGTAGAAGAAAACAACCCATAGGCGTTCTTAGACATTATAGTATATAAAGAGGATTGATGGATTTATTGATATCTTTTTTTTTAATATAATAATCTATGAAATTTTACCCGGAAAACAATTACAAGATATAATTAACACTTTAAAACGACCTAGTGTTTATCAGTGCAAAAGTGACAGCTGTTTCACGGTATATTGCCGAGTGGAGAGTAGTCACTAGGTCCTGTTACGGAGGTTAGTATTAGTAAAGGAACAGGATCTAGGGGTTTATAGTGACTACTCTCCACTGATGATCGGCAATAGACCGAGAAACAGTTGTTTTGGGATGTCACTTTTGCACTTATAAACACTGGGTCCACCTTTTACTGTGTTTAAGCATTTTTAGACGCTTTGTTTCTTAACTGATGCGCATAGAAAATTCATTGCGGCCAGCGGAGACTGACACATGAATTTCTATTCTTTAATTTTATTGTGTATTTCTTGTTTTTTAGTTTTCGTTTGGAGGTCCCATTCTTCTCCCTACCTTTGATGTAATGAACACATAAATATATATCCATTATAATAATAATAATAATAATAATAATAATAATAATATTTCATTACCAACAATTTATTACCAACAAATTAACAATTTGTTCGCTTGTAAATGATTACTATTCAAACAAAAAATAAATTTTACAGTACGATTCTTTTTGTATCACTGAAGTCATAATGTATGTAATTTATAAGACACTACCACAACCATATCTTTGTTCGATTTGCTGAGGGAAATAAAAAACCCAACTCTGCAAGGTTTTTCAAAAGGCTTCTCTTTCTAAAGACAAATGAGTGTTTTGTTTTAAAATAAAAATTTAAAAATAACAATCGAATCGAATGCGAGAATACGTTGACTATTTATGTAGAATGTATTTAGACCATACTGAAATGATCCAGCTTTTAAGATCAGCAAGGAATATCGCAATTCTAAAGAAGTCGAACTGATGGACATGACTAAAGAGCAATGACTGCAAGATGAGTAACTGCAATTTTCTTTGTTAGAACGTTTTCGGGAGTAGTTTTTTTTTTAAAAAAACAGAAACAAATCATGGAACCAATTGATTAGAATAAGATTTAGTTGTTTCTCAAAGTAAGGGTTAGAACAATTACTTACTTCGTTTAACTTAAAATGATAGTGAATTATTAACGGACTTGGCTGATTACCTGCCGCAACTATAAATTAATGTCTATTAATTTATTGATCTATTTTCTTTTAACTCGAATAGAGCTTGAAAAAGTTGTTACCTATAATTGTGGACATTGTATTTACCATTAAAAATTGCTAAGTATTTTTATTTAAGCAAATTTATAATTAAAATTTGTAACAGTTTTCTAAGTGAATTTGGAATATCTTAAAGACTGAAGCAAAGGTTATTGTTTAAAATGAAAGATTTTTCCTATTGTAAAACTTTGTAAAACTTTAATAACCTTTTTTTTTAAGAATATAAGCTGTAAAATCGTTTTAATACGAAATTTTAAATTCGAAATGAAGATCAAATCTCTAGTATAAATAATTAAAACAATAATTATAACTTATAATAAAAACATATTTTGTATCCTTTACTGAAATTGCATGTAAAGTTAATAAAATTTGAAAAATATCTGATACATCATAACAATAATAATAAGATTTTTAAAAAAATGTCTACAATAAATATTAAAAATAACGCCCCAGCAATATCTTCATAATGACAAAACTCTTATATTTATTGTTCAAATCTTGTTCAGTTTACGAAGTTGTAATTTAGCTTGAAGAAACAGAACGATAGGATGTCTGAGAAATAACGCGTTTGGAGTTGATGGGAGGAATAAATCTCTTATATAGTTTTCCAGTTCTGTCTGTGTCGAACGCACTTCCTTAACGCATTTTCTGTGTTGGAAAATAATTTTAATTTCCAGTGAAACGAGAAATAATTTCTACAATGAAACGTCCGCGACAGGAATCGAACCTGAAACCTTCTAATTCGAACTCAGACGTCTTATCCATTAAGCCACGGGGACTACATTCAAATTGTTATTGTTCTTCAATATCACTCCCTCTATGTGTGTGACGCAATGAGAGAAGAGCCAGAGAAAAAGAAATAATTCATTAATTTTAGCCTACTAGATTAAAATTTAAATTTCAATGTTTATTTTTTTAGCCTATCACAAGCGCAGGTCAGACGAGCATTAGATGCAGAAGCTCACCCTCAGCGATGAACGGAAGAATCGTTAGACATTTCTCGACATGAATGAAGAAATTAAAAATAATATTTACACAGAAAAAAAAAAACAACTTCTATTTAAAATACTCTACTTCAACTAAAAGCCGTCACATTGTTCTCCCGTTATATTATATCAATATATTTACGAATCTGTACAAATAGATGATAAGTTCTATAAGTGAAGCTACCTTTTGGTAATAATTTCTGGTCATTAATGTACTTTTTTATTTAAGAATAAAAACTTATCTTTAAGTAATAAAACAGCAGAAAACATTATTGTTCTTAAATAATAGAATTAATTAATAAGAAAATCTAAATGCTTTTCATTAATAAATAAGTGATGTTGATGAAATACAAAATAAAAACATTTTCTCCTATTTAACACATTACAAAGCTAGAAAAACAGAAAGAGACGTAATCTGTTAAGTAAAGATTTTATTTTTGTTAAAAGTGACTCAAAACTTAATAAAATTATAATATTTAATGTTTATTAATATTTATTAATATTTTTTATATTAATTTGGAATAAATGAAATTCTTGACATTTTTTTAAAATTTAAAACTGTTAAAATATAACAAAATATGATAAATAAATTATCCAGAATATTACAGTAATTTAAGAATTATTAATATCCATATATTTTTCCATATATAATTAGCGACGTAAATATAGATCTTTATATAAACTCACATCATAGATGATATAGAGAGAATTCCTGAATTATTAAATTAATAATTTAAGTTTTAGGATCTAATAATTAAAAAAATGCTTACATGATAAAAAAACAAGACAAAAAGAAAACCATTAGTTTTATTTATTTTAACTTTCTGTATGAAATATTTTTTTTAGTTTTTTATTAGTTTAGAACTTGGAAGGTTCATCTCAATATTGATTAGAACTAAATATACAGGAAGCTTATTTACAATTCAGAAGTTCATAAATAACAAAACAGTTGCAGTTATTATGAGTTTAATGCGACTTATTATTATCCTACATTAAATGTAAGAGTTATAAGGCAAACCATATCACAGAGAATGAAAATAAAAAATCCGAATGAAGAAATAACAATAATACATCGTAAATAAGCTAAATAGTTTATTATTATTATTATTATTATTATTATTATTATTATTATTTTGTTTTGTTTTTTTAATTTAGCTAAATCGTAAGATCCATCACGAAAGTTCAATTTCACAAATCTAGTTTAAAAATGTGAATTAATGTTTTTTGTTTTTGTTTTTTAAAAACTTCTTAAAGTAATAATATTTTTCAGGTTTTATGAGGTTTTTATAACTGCACGGTAGCTAGGTAATTGTACATTTGGTTTAATTATTTTAATGCTCCTTAGGAAAAAATAAAAGATTCAAGAACAAAAAATTTCCTAATGCAACTTAAAGTTGTAATACACTTATCCGATGATTAAGATAATCCAAACACTGTTGAATCTACAAAACTGAAATTTTTCTATATCGTTTAGATTCCTATTTATTTGGTACAATACTGACCAATAGCTAAGATCTGTGACCATAAAAACACACAATATGATCCAAAAATGTCACAACACTGTACATTGTCATGCATTTCCATTACAAAAATATCTGAAATAAAAAATCGGTTTCCTGTAAAATAATTTTCATTGTTCTTAACCTTCATCTGAAACTTGAAGTGTTTCGTTCTTCTTAATTCTGGGTTTAGAACCATTTTTCGTATGGAACTTTTTTTTTTCTATTTCTTTTGAATTCGGCCATTTTTTTTTATCTTTTAATCTATCACTATACAATATGGTCTTTTCTTTTTATTAATGATTACTTTTTTATAAGATGTTAAGAACTGTATTTTAAAAAAACAAACAAAAACTACCCATATATAGGTGTTAACTCTAAATCTTATCAGCAATTGGTTTTCCTCTTGTAATAATTCTATATTCTTTATTCCAAAGTCTATTAGAACAATATATCCATATCCATCCATAGTAATTCTGTCCGGAGACAGGTCAACACTCCTGAGGAATTCAAGAATTCCCATAGAAGCACCGGGGGTAAGATACTGAGGTGGGTTCCCGTGGCCTTCCTCAGGAAGCCATTATGGTAAGGCTTCAGACCGAAGAGAAAGTGAAAAAGAGGCTGACAAACACAGGAAAGGAAATTGAAACAACCAAGCCACGCCCGGGATTCGAACTCAGATTCCGAAACAACGTCCGCACGGTAGACCGCCGCCCAGACCGCTCGGCCATGCTGGAACGGCGAACAGTATACAATAGACTTTCAAATAAAGATTACATACAGATATTTATTTTACTTTGAGAATTACAATAGAATAATTACGGATGATATAGCAGGAGGAGAGTACATAGGATTTTATTTCGGGAAGGTAGCCCTGTAGTTTAGGCGCTGGATTGCGGACTGGAGAAGCCGGGTTCGCTTCCCGGGGGTGGTCGGAGATTTTTTTCACGGTCGTTACTCCTCCAGACGGACCCTGGGGTCCACCGAGCCTCTGACAAAGGGCCACTGCTTTTCTTGCTGGATGATTAAAAGAGATGGTTAAAAGATCTTCCACGCCCCAAGGACCGACAGGGCCTATAGTGGAAAGGGCCCTTTATCTTTTACTTTTACCAAGTTAAAGAGCTGACATCCAACAACCAACCAAAAAAAAATGTAGAAGCAGAATTACCAAGACTTTGCGTGCATTGTTCATTATTAATCACACAAGCGAAACCGATGCATCTGAATAAATTGGTTTTAATACAATAAATGAAATAATATAACACGACTATAGTTTCTGACACATAATGGATAATGGCCTTGATAATAAGCACTCCATTATGTTTGTGTGATTAAAAATGTAGAAGCGTTCTGGCCTTTTCCTCTTTTCCTTTTATAAGTTTTAAATCTTATACCATCTGCTTTCATAGATTTGAGAATGATTTCAAAATAAAGTAATAAAATAAAAATTTAAAAAAAAATAAATAAATAAAAAACCCTCGGAAACTCACGTGAGCCAAATTGTAAATCCATTCGTGTTCTCCCTTTTAAATCAACCAAGGATCTATAAAAGCAAATTTTAAGCAATTTCTTAATCACAAAGAAATGACTTAGGCCTACTTAGTTACCCAAGGTTTTAGGAAAACCCTAAAAAGAAAAATCTAAAGGAAAATTATAAATTGTTATCATTTAACTGTTACCGTTTATTGTGTTATATTTTTGTAACTTTTCATATTAAGAAAATCATAACACGTAATTTCTTATCGATATACGTGGGCAGGAATCATGTCAAAGAGTTCTGAGAGGATTGAAAGAAGCAGCTCTGCTATCATTACCAAGCTAATGACTGTTTGATTTTCACAATTGGGACCTAACACACTTTAAAAAAAAAAACTTCACTACATGTTGCGGGATCCAGGTTCGGACCCCTTCGTCAGGTGACAAAATCACTTTGTCACCTGACGAAGGGTTAAAACTTGAATCCCGCAACATGTAGTGAAGCTTTTTGAAAATATGTTGTTTTTTTTAAAAAAAAATGTGGTAGGTGCTAATTGTAAATATTAATCACCACACGAATATAATGGAAGACTGTCTGACGTTTTTTTGATGCCATTAATTTTATGACTATAAATTGTACAGTCTCAGCAAAATCAGGAAACGAGGCTACTAATCAATTCGGTGGAAAACAATTACTTCCTTTTCCCAAAAATTCCTAATGTCCAATCTCTGTGTTTGTCCACAGGTCGTTGTATCTAACTATGTTAATAAATTGTGACTTTTCAATTGAGCAATTTGTTTAATAATTAATTTTACAAAATGTTTTCTCTTCGACAAATCACAAAACGCTAAAAGGTTTAAATGATGCAATTCGTTTGCTAACGTTTGACTTATTTAAACACCAACCAAAAAAAAAAAAAAACTGCCTCTTGTCAAATTCGAACGAAATCTCAATTCCAGATCCATTATTAACATTCTTACGAAACATTAAATTCGAAAAAGAAACAACGCCAGAGCTATTGGGATTCCGGTATCAAAATATTGAAACAGCTATTGTCAAACATTGAATCTGCTATAATTGTATATTTGTGAAACAAGTTGATTAATTCATGCTAGCTTTTACTCTGCTGATACTGATTTGAAATTAGCTTCACAAATTCACTTCGCAGATAATATTTGCAGAATCTAGATACCTTACAAGAACTCTTGGATGTAAATGATATTCGATAATGTTATCATATCTTTAAAGGGAATATCTGGACCCAATTTCTGAAAAGATTTATTTAAACGAAAGTAACACATATCGGTAAGGTTTTATAAATGGAGGAATTTAAGTACATTAAAGTCTTAGATAATTCCTGGCTTTCTTTGCGAATATGATCTCTTTCACTATGAAGAAGAAATCTAGAAATTTAGACGAAAACCTGAAAAAGGCACACCAATTTCTGTAAAGCGCAGTTACAACATTGATTCATTTCTGGATGATTAAAAAGAAGTTGGACCAATCTGCACAGCAAAAGACCAAATGCTTTAACTTAGCAGCTTAGAAAATGGGAAGGGATGAAATGGTAACAGTGTGGCATTTGGACACACGCATAATAGGTCTTGCCTTTACGATTTTAGTGTTGAAAGAAGCGAGTATCCCGAACTTCTTTTAATAGAACAGACATAACTCCAGTTTTTCAGTGTATGAACTTAGCTCGATCAGCTGTGGATGGCCGACCCTGTCTACTTGGCCGATTTGATCTGATCCCCTGGGTTTTTGTTTCTGTAATATTTAAAAGCCACAGTCTACACAACGAAAATCGTACGGAGGGAATCGTTGTGCTTAGACCTGGTTCAAATAGACGGGGAAAGATATCTGAAATGGAAGATAGATCGAAGATCAAATGCTTTTCCCAAAGGGTTTCCAAATCTCTGAATGAACAACCTTACAACCGAAACACTATATCAATAGAATCAAAAACAAAAACAGAAAAGAAAGAAGAGTTTCGTTAAGCCTCAAAATTGATGTAAATTCTCGTTGATTTCGATAGTGATACGAAACAGAGTAATATCTCTTCGGTTATTAAACAGCTGAAGTTTGAAATGTTTTCTACGGATGAAATATACATTTTTACATTATTTAATTTACTTTCTCAGTTCTCCTTCATCCACTTACTTAAATAGACATTTTTACTAATTTATTATTTTGTTAAATGGAATGGTAAGTGTTTTCATAATTGCGAATGTACTACTAACCAACAGACAGAGCACGTTTTTAAAACACGACCATCTAAATTTAAGCAGTTACTATCCAATTACATCAGGTCACTGTTGTTCAAATACTGTTGTTGTTGATCAGTGATTCTCAAAGTTTTGTCTTTATATATTAACATCTATAATTTTAAAAAATCATTTATTTTTTTTATGTTTTAAGCTTCTTGAAACGCTAACTTCCTATTAAATATTCTGATTTTAAAATTTGCCTTTTTTTAAGTATTTTGTGTTATTGTTATTTGATTACAAAATCTGTCTGAAAGTCTAAAATTCAATACTTTACACACGTTACGTAAATAATACCCCTAAAAAAAAGTAATATCAAATGTTTTATTTAAAAAATGAATATTTTTTATTCAGTATGTTACAAAAATATATATAGATATTTTTTTATTTTAACTAAATTTAAATATGGAAGTAATATATTATAACATAACAATTCTGTTATATTCCAAATATCATTTTATTTACAATTTTAACAATAATATTACTTTTACATTCTAAAGTTCGTTTTTGTCACTCAATTACATTAGTGGTAAGACTAGCGCTATCTCGCGAACTAACCCTAATCGTTACTATTTAATCCAATCGTTGAATCTCTATATATCAACGATGATATTACATCATCTTAAGTTGTATCTATTTTTTTAGGTGAGAATCAGTGTGGTAAACCTTACAATTAAAATTTAGCTGAGAATACGTCTATGAATCTTACAACCAAAAGATGAGTTAGGAATTTTTATTATTTTTCCCTGTTTACTGGGGCATTTTCGTCCTTTTATTGATTACATCATCAATAATTTTTATCTTCAGCAATAATTGAAGTCGATGGGATCTGTGTTTTCCCTGACCATTGAGATCAAAAGCGTAGGTACAAACGAGTTTCGTAAAAGCTTAATTTATAGGAATCTAAAATTTATAAAAACAAATCCGTATTTATTTACGATAAAATAATATCAATCCTTTTAAAAATTAAAAGTATGAATAAAGTTTCATTTCAACCTGCTTTCTTAGGGAAGAGAGGGTCAAGAAAATGTGTGTTTGCATTCCCCCACCCCCTCCAATAACCATGATTCGCTGAATGAATCTTCATGAAACTTTGGAAGCAAAATTTTGAATTTGAAAATTTCTTCGTTAACGAGAAATTAGCAGTGAAAAGCCTTCGAAGTGAAACAAGGGATTTTCTATCAACGGCTAAACAATATTCATCCATAGTCTGCTTTAATAATCGAATTATTTTTAATCATATTAATTAATTATTTTTAATCATGAGTTAAATTTTAGTCATTAACTATTTGATGATTAAGTTTTCTTTTTTTTAAAAAAAAAAAAAATCACTTATGAAGCCCGTTCATCTGCTTAAACTTTAATATGACATAATAAAAATTTAATACACTGACAGAACCGGTTTCCGTTCCGAGAGGAACCATCTTCTCGTTATGAGAATTACACAAAAATAACAAGAATGAGCGATTTTTTAAGGATAGACGGTGCATGCAAAAGACTAGTAGTGACTTTAATAGCCGTTATTATGTTAGTTATGGCGTTCGCAAGTTGTACCGGATAGCAGAGGAGATTAATCAACAAGTTCGTAGCCAGATGTGTCATTGGTTCACCACTTCAGAGGTCCTGTATTCATTCTTGTTATTTTTGTGCAATTCTCATAGCGAGAAGATGGTTTCTCTTGGAACGGAAACCGGTTCTATCAGTGTATTAAATTTTCATTATGTCGTATTAAACAGTTTAAGCAGATACACGGGCTTCATAAGTGATTTTTTTTTAAGGAAAGACAGTGCATATAAAAGACTAGTAGTAAGTTTTCTTTTTATTTTTTTCAGAATGTGGAATATATCAGTTAATGGAGACAGACGTGTTACAATTCTGTTCGGCAAATTTTTTATAATTTAAAAATAAGCGGCGATTTTTCTATTGTATTGTTTTCATGGCTTAAAAAAAATCAAACAAACTTAAAAAAAAAAAAAATAAGGAAAAATTTAGAGAAATTAAGTTTTACGTTCTTTCCGGAACTGCTTGCTTTAAGTTATGTTTTTGTTCGTGTAGGCCTACAGTATATTACAATGATCTATAAAATGTTTGTTGCTGTAATATTTTAATAAATATTATCCTTATATATTATATCTCAAAGATGTTTTCGTGTCGGTACGCCATATTTCCCTTAATTCTTCATCAAAATCAATGATTGAGACATCATTTCGAAGATTACGTTCCCTGCTAATGATGAAAAATAAACAAATTGTTTAAAATTAATGTTTTCGTTAAAAAAGTTTATTTTAAAAACCTTTTTATAAAAATGTAGACACGCTTTAACAGAAGCGACTTATTTTTTGAAAGCGAAATCACATTTCAAATAATTCTGTAGCGTCGTGACTTCAAATATATCCTTTCTTGAACAAAAATGCACTTTAAAATGATATTTCATCGTTTATTTAATAAGAACAGATAAAAAAACAAGCAAAGATTTATATTTTAATAAAAATTAACAATTTATTACAATAAAAAACATAAAAATTGGTCAACTTCTCATATATTATTTCTCAAAGGTTTTTTTTTTTATTATTTTCCTTAATACTTCATGAAAATCAATGATTGAGATATCATTTAGAACAGCGTTTCCCAACCGGTGGGTCGCGGAAGGGTTACAGGTGGGTCGCGACTTGATCCTAAAACTATCAGAAACCATCGAATAAACCATCAGAAAAGATCAGAAAAATCGAAAATCGATCATATATAAGGAAGAGATACGATACAAATATGGTTTTACTCTATATTCTTCTATTCCTATATGTATGTGGAGGTATTCCGATAAGGAAAGGTGGGTCGCCAGCTGATAAACGATAAGGAAAGGTGGGTCGCCAGCTGAAAAAGGTTGGGAACCGCTGATTTAGAAGATTATGTTCACTGCTAATGACGAAAAATAAACAAATTGTTTAAAATTAATGTTTTCGCTAAAAAAACTTTAATTTAAAAATCTTTTTATAAAAATGTAGAAGGTGCCATCTATTGACAATCTGTTCATTTATTTATTTCCACATTACCATTCGGTGACTGATCAAGATACCATGCGAATTATTCGCACGGGTCAACCTTTTTATAAAAATGGAGAAGGCGCCATCTATTGACAATGTGTTTAACTAACAGGCTTGACAGCTATTGGATTTGTTTATTATTTCTCAAAGATGGTTTTTTGTCGCGAATTGTTCGCACGGGTCAACTAGTTAAAAATTATTTAATGTGTGTTAAAAAGGTCATTGTTAAAAAGTATTAAAAGTCATACACACTAAAATTAACATTATATTTTAAAAAAAATATATACGTAATGGAATGGGGAAGCTTTTCGGATCCTATTAATGCGTCATCCTTTTTCAACCTGTGGGTTCTGTGTTTGGGCTCTCTCTCTATATATATATATCTGTATATATATAGGCTCTCTCTATATACATATTCCATCGTCGTCATATAATATGTTAAGCAAAACCTTTCCATTGGAAGACAATATGAGAAGCCCATTGAAAAACTACCAAAGAAGAAAGAAGAACCCCTATATATAGTGAGCCCAAACACAGAACCCACAGGTTGAAAAAGAATGCCGCATTAATAGGATCCGAAAAGCTTCCCCATTCCATTATGTATGTATTTTTTTTAAATATAATGTTAATTTTAGTGTGTTTGACTTTTAACTTTTTAATAAATATTAAAATTTTTATTTTTTATATTACTCTACTGTAATGTTTGTAAGATATCAATGGGCTACATATACATAAGAGGAAGAGTCTGGAAGCCCTTATTCTCGGAATCACAGGGATACATGTGATATCACATTAAAGGTCCTGATGTGGAGGCGTGCAGGAGCACTTTGATTTTTTTGTTATAAGTCATTTTAATAAAAAAAATCGTAAAGCATTGACGCTGTTATTGCGTCCTCCTACAACGGAGATCAAGAGGCGTCAATTTTTTGTGAAATCTTTTCTTAAATTTAACTAATTTTTTTAAATTAAATATGATTAAAAGATCTCATTTAATCTGAATTTTCGCTTAATTATGATTACGAGAACTATATTTTCAACCGTAGAATTTCTACGGTTCTACTTGTTGTAAATATTACAGTTGAGTAAGAATTTAAACACAAAGAAGCCTTCCTTATTTCAATTTATAAGCTTTATTTTTTTTTTTCTTTAACCTTTTTTGTTTTCAGCTACATTAAGCGTTAGATCAAACCTATGACATCTGCTGTGTGTGTAATGCGGGGATTGTAAGTTTTACATTCTTAAGGCGAGATATCTAAAAAGAATGAGAAACAACGGCTTAGGGCATCCCTTAAGCTAGCCTGTCTTAAATACTGTTCCAAAAATATACGGCTTCTACCAGCTCTATACTAATGTCCTGAGAATGCCTATGGATATTATTTTTGGCATACCAGCTTACTGTAGATTTTTAAAGTCTTGCCAGTTCTTGTCCGTGGATGTGGAATTAACTTTCTAATTCCACCAAACATAACGTTATCTATCAATATTGATATTATATTGCTTAATATTGATATTACATATGCAATGCAGTTTTAACTATATCTATAATTTAGTGACCGTGCTATAGCCTAGATGCACGGTATATCTAGGATGTAGCACGGTCGTTAAATTACAGATATAGTTAAAACTTCGGTGTATATATAAACCCGAAAGTGATGTGGAATATTGAAAGAAAGCCAACATAAAAAAAAACAAACAAATCACTGTTTCTGAGAAGATACGGTCAATTTAAGACCGCTTCATCAGCGACACAAAATGAAAATAACTAAAATTTAAAAACAATTTAGACAACAAAAACACAACATATTGTGTTGCTGTTTTTATTTATTTTTTTTATTACTTATTTAAAAATTATCTATTAATCTTGAAAAAAGTGGTTAGTAATATTAGTAATAATTGCAAATGATTGATTGAAAACTTTGTTTCGCGAAACTCATGGGGCCAATGTGAGTTTTGCCTGTTCGACATATAGGCCTATAGATATTTATTTATTTATAAATAAGAGATGCCTGATGACGTTTATAAGCTGTTTATAAGATGTTCTGTCTAAGTACAGTCGACGAGTATCAAAATCCCTTCGTTAACTCAACCTAGTTATCCGGTGAAGCTGACATTTTAATGTAAATTTAAAAATGCTCTACATCAGCTGTTTCTGATACAATAGGATATGAACTACTTTAAAGCTACCAATCGAAATCAATATTTTCAAAGAGGACATTCTTAAGCTGGAACAAAAAAAAACACTGTAATTTTCTAATTACATCATGTTTTCCACAAAACGAAGATTTTATTTTCCACGAAAAGTCATTTTTTATTAAAATTTAATACCGATGTTTCAAGATGAGTAACATCTTAATTCTTTTTAATTTTTTTTTATTCAAATTTTAATACCAATTTTCATCAGACAAAAAAAAAAGTTTCACTTGACTCCGCATTTGCTTCCGCAATTCGTTTTTTTTTTTTTTTTTCCGGAACAAAATTAATTTTCATTCGGCAAAGTTTCATCAAACTTTTAAGTTTATTTTCAAACGGGCACCCAATCAACTCCATCCCATTTAAACTCATAATCGCTTAAGTTACGAACACACAAAATAAAATTTAAAGTTTTATGTCCGTGTTTTGCAAACTAATCTTAAGGAATTAATTTCCTAATTATAATGACTTCCCTTTGAGTAATTCACTTAATCTTCATTTTTCAATAGTTAATGCTATCCCTGCAGTGGTGCATCAAAGATGTATGCGGCCCAACTCCTAAAAGACTCGATTCTGCAATGACTCGGGGCTTTGAAATTTTAATCCGAAGAATAATAACCAATGCTAAGAAGTTAATAGATTAAAAAAAAGAGATTAAAATGTGATGCAGGTTTTTTTTTCTAATTGTTTTTAGGTTCCGCTTACCTTCTGTGCTGTTTCTCAAGTTGAGAGCTGGGAAATGTCTATAAACAACAACATGGCTACGTAATGGAAGTGGACACTTATTTTGACCGGAGGGATTAATTTTATCTCATACTTTCCATGAATTACTAACGTAGCTGGAATATTAGCTCACGTCAACTCGGATTGCGGAACTTACGGTAGACGTACCACTACCCTTGAGGACATATAGAAGGAATGCTTTTACCCAATGGACGACACTGACCTGAGGGGGTTCAGGGAAAAAGTTAAGGATAAATTGGAATGTTTGTCGGTATTCTTTGATCGTCTCAGCAAACGTGTGAAAGACCTTTTGCAGCATTCTAGGGTTCATTAGATACACATTGACTCAAGATGAATAGAGATTACTGAAAAGTGTTGTTTCTGAGAAGACGTATCCTCTAACTAGATGACCTCCTTACAGCTCCTTGAATTATTTCTTTTCTTTGTAATTCAATTTAAATGTTTGCTTAGTTTTGGCGTAAACAGACACAGCTCACTTTAATAATATGACATAAAAATGGTAAATAAGTAAAAAAAGCGTAGTATTTAATTTCAATCAAAAAAGTGAATGTATACTTACTATAACAGTTACTATGAAAATACATCAATCAAAATATATAAAAAAAAACATCAAGTTAAAAAATAAAGTAGTAGTTCCTGTTATTCAAATCGGAAACACCTAAATCAATTCAGCACTTATGAATCTTGCCTTTCTGGTTCTTTTATCGGGGAAGGCGGGATTGGGCTGATGAGTCCGTTGAAGGACGAAACGGCCGTTCCCAATTCCTTCCCACAACTGAACCAGAAAGGCAATTTTTATTCAGGTTTGAATGTTTTTATTTTAGTTACTGTTATTGTTATTAATTTATGTTACTCTGGGTATTATTTTCTGCTTCTGTGATATCTTCACTCTTTCTATCACTCACATAATTTTAATTTCAGATACCCTTTTTTCGCTCCCGACCTCAACCTAGTCCCGTTGGTCAAGTAACGCCGGGACCTTACCTCCCGCGAGCCCTTGGGCCTGCATAGGCCTGTCGTGGCATCCTTTAACTTTAACTTTTACCCTTTTTTCGAAACATGTTCAATTTAATATCAAATAGATTTTTGGATACTATTTACTACAATTAGGTACTTATTTATTTTGATCTCTTTTTAATATTTTCTTATTTAATAATTGTTGATTTATTTTAAATGTTGTAGATGTGATCTAACGATTAAGATAAATCCAAACCTATTTATCCTATAAAGCTGAAACTTTAATTGACGGTTTACGTTCTTTTAAATAAGATCTTATTGATTTTGGAAAACACAACTCTGTTTAAAATCTCCGATTATGTAAGACTGCATAGGAGACATAGCTATGAAAAGCGAAGTTCACGTAAACTTTATTTTGTCAAAATCTTACAAGGGAAGGGTTAGGTTTGTCAGGTCGAAACCTCCCTTGAAAATTTTACCATTTATTTAGGAACTCAAATAGTCACTGTATATCAAATTTTAGCTGCTTTTACGCACCGGAAGGTTGTAAAAAAAGTTGCTAAAATCACAAGAAATTGTGATGTGACGTCATCACTATTTGCAAGCCACGCATGACGTCACTCTATCTCACGCTGGTGGCGGAGCTGGTGTTAGAACTAAATCTTTATTAACAAATTGCCTTCAGAATGTGGGACGAAGTTTTATATTTCTACCGGTATATTTAGTTGCATTTTTTAAAAAAGTCTCCAATGCAACTTAATTTATTTACATTCGGCACATTCACTTATTATCTAAAGAAATCTCATAGAGGTGTTAGAGTTCTGTTATTAAGCTGATCCCAGGAATATTAGGTTATTGTTTCCCAAAATTATTTAAGTCCGTCTCAAATTTTTATTCAGATAAAAGTTAAACTGTACTGCAACAGGCCGTGCAGGTCCTGGGTGCGCAGGAGGTATAATCTTCCAGCGATTCTCGACCAACGGGACTAGTTGAGGTCAGATGGTCAGCCCGACGCTCGCTCGCATTTAACCCACGAATAAGAAACTCCGTACCCATTCGATAGAGGGCTTGGTGAATCCTAGGTTCCGTCTGGAGAAGAAGTAGGCGTGGAAAAATCAACGACAACCTCCGAGAATTGAACCTTGGCTCCTCCAGTCTGCAGTCCAGTGCCTCAACCATTGGGCTACTGGACCAATTTTTATAGAGCTTAATAATTGTTGTGGAACTTACGATCTTAATAAAGTGGTCTATTTGTTAGAATGCCCCAACAATGAATTTCAAATAGAACTGTTTCTTCTCCAAGTCAAAAAAGTAAAAAATATTAATTTTTCATCGTTTTTGTATTTCTTTGTTTTTCAGTTTCGATAGTACTCATTAAATCTCGACCATCCCACGATATGTTTTCGAGATTCCAATCGCTCACCGATTCAAATTTTCAGGCCGAAATTCTGTAATGATTTTGATTACTAATGTAACATTTTCTGAAAGCATCCACGAAAACATAAGGAAAACAGTGACCTCCGTACGTGCATATCGTTTTTGTAATCGATAATTTCGAATAAATAGATACAAATTGATTGGACTTCAAGTTCTACAATTCGTCACCAGGAGCGCTAGTGTCAGATGTCCAACCATCCCATTGCCCGCCATCTCTTCGAAAATAAAGGCGGCATTACAATTACCATTTCACTCGCCATAACCGCGCCATTTCACTCACCATCACCTCGCCATCAGATGGCGAGAGGAGATGGTGAGCGATAGAGGTTGGGCTATCTTTGAAGAAATGGCGTGACATCAGATGGCTGGACATCGACACTAACGCTCCTGGTGACGAATTGTAGAACTTGGAAGTCCAATCGATTTGTATCTATTTATTCGAAATTACCGATTACAAAAATGATTTTCACGATCGGAGGGCATCTTTTCCTTATGTTTTTGTGGATGCTTTCATAAAATGTTACATTATTAATCAAAATCATTTCAGAATTTCGGCTTGAAAATTTGAATCGACAGAGACTGAATTATTTATCGAAACTGATTTATCGAAACTGTAAACAAAGAAACATAAAACGATGAAAAAAAATGAATATTTCCAATTTGAATTAATTAAAAACATTCTTTTACCTATCCGATGCATTCACTAAATGGTTTTTATATAAATCAATGCTATTTTTTTCGTAAATAAAACGTAGGCATGATGACAATTGAGAAGTGTAAATGTTCCGTTTGATGGAAGGCGTTATGGTAAGTGTAAAGCGGTGCACTAATCACTCGCAATCTACCCTGACATTGCCTGCGTTTTGGCTTGCATTTATGGCGAGTGAAATAGTAAATGTAAAACGGGCTTAAGGCAGGGTCTATATGTGGCAATATGCTCGCCATCTCTCATGGTGAGCTGATGGCGACCATTATGGCAAGCTTATGGCGTGTGAAATGGTACATGTAAAACGGCCTTTAGGTTAGTGGTCGTAATAATGTGATAGCACAGTGAAAGACTAAGTCACGTAGGAAGTCTTACCACTAAATTTTCAACTTCCTAGATTAACAGTTTTTGAATTGCAGTGATTTTCAGATGGGTAAACGGAAAAACGTCTGATCAAACTCTTTCAAAGCATCAAATCTAGGAGAGTGATGTTCCTCTCTTCTATCGACTGACAAAGTTTCCTCGTGTTCAACCAAGGAAGGTTATTTTAACAGTAAGATTTTAAACAAACATTGAATTTAGAAATTGTAATAGTACAATGACAAAGGATAATATTTATAGATGCATATTATTATACTGAAATTATATCTATTACCATTGAATAAAGTAATAGCTTTCAGGCTATTGTAAGAAAATCTAGAAAAAAAAAATACTAACTATAAAGTGTCCAAGAGTAAGATAAACGTCCTGTTTCTTGCTCATTTTTCTTTTACAATTCTCTCGCCGTTATAGAATTGACAGATATTCAATCATCAGAAAGAACCTTATGTTTGACTAGTTAAAAATTAGTAACTTAATTACATTTGAAAGAAATTTCTAACCAGACTAAATCTAGTCTGATTGCTGTCAGATTTGATCAAACTTTTTAGAATTTGATAGATTTTTTTTTTATCTCACCAATTTTTTTCGATGCTTTTGTTATTTTGATCTTAGAGCATTTCACTAAAAAAATAATAATTAATATTTCAATCGCTAATCTTTTTAGCTTTTCCCAATCTTCCGAAACTTTTCATCACTACAGTTTGACGTGCTAAACTACACTCATTCACTGATGATGGCTCGCTAGCGAGCGGAAACTAGTTTGGTTTTTTAAATGTTTTAAATGTTTTAATTTTAAATTTTAACTTAAATTTTTTATACTTGTGTGTAGGCTATTTTAGGACTTTGAAAACGACATTCACACACGTTAAAGTTATCATCACTGTTTCTTCTCATTGTTACCTAACAGAAAGAAAGCATACGTCAATGAAAATATTAGGCATCTAACAAAAATCCATGGACTTGTGAAACAATCTGAAATTGGTAAAAATAGTGTATTTCAAAAATCTAGTTGAAGTAAGTCTAAAATCAGAATCTACCAATAAATCGTGCTTCCCCCCCCCCCCAAGATTTCTTTTTTTTTATAAGATTTGGTGCTATTTTTAATGTATGACAAAAATTAACTCACACAGAATGAAAACTAAATTTAACGTATTGTAGTTTAACACGTCAAACTGTAGTGATGAAAAGTTTCGGAAGATTGGGAAAAGCTAAAAAGATTAGCGATTGAAATATTAATTATTTTTTTTTTGTGAAATGCTCTACGATCAAAATAACAAAATCATCGAAAAAGATTGGTGAGATAAAAAAAAAAAAATCTATCAAATTCTGAAAAGTTTGATCGAATCTGACAGCAATTAGACTAGATTTAGTCTGGTCAGAAATTTCTTTCAAATGTAATTAAGTTACTAATTTTTAACTAGCCAAACATAAGGTTCTTTCTGATGTTTGAATGTCTGTCAATTCTAGAACGGCGAGAGTGAAAGACTAAATAGATATTATAGAAGAAAAATGAGCAAGAAACTGGACGTTTATCTTACTCTTGGACATTTTATAGTTAGTATTTTTTTTTTTAGATTTTCTTACAGTAGCCTGAAAGCTATTACTTTATTCAATGGTAATAGATATAACTTCAGTATAATAAGATGCATCTATAAATATTATCCTTTGTCATTGTACTATTACAATTTCTAAAATCAATGTTTGTTTAAAATCTTACTTCTAAAATAACCTTCCTTGGTTGAACACGAGGAAACTTTGTCAGTCGATAGAAGATAGGAACATCACTCTCCTAGATTTGATGCTTTGAAAGAGTTTGATCAGACGTTTTTCCGTTTATCCATCTGAAAATCACTGTAATTCAAAAAATGTTAATCTAGGAAGTTGAAAATTTAGTGGTAAGACTTCCTACGTGACTTAGTCTTTCACTGTGCTATCACATTATTACGAGCACTAATCTAAAGGCCGTTTTACGTGTACCATTTCACACGCCATAAGCTCGCCATGAGAGATGGCGAGCACATTGCCACGTATAGACCCTGCCCTATTTTCGAAGAGATGGCGGGCAATGGGATAGCTGGACATCTGACACTAGCGCTCCTGGTCACGAATTGTAGAACTTTAAGTTCAATCAATTTATATTTATTTATTCGAAATTACCGATTACAAAAACGATATGCACGTACGGAGATCATGTTTTCCTTATGTTTTCGTGGATGCTTTCAGAAAATGTTACATTAGTAATCAAAATCATTGTAGAATTTCGGCCTGAAAATTTGAATCGGTGAGCGATTGGAATCTCGAAAACATCTCGTGGGATGGTCGAGATTTAATGAGAACTATCGAAACTGAAAAATAAAGAAATACAAAACGATAAAAATGAATATTTAAATGAATATTTCCTATTTTAATCAATTAAAAATATTCTTTCACCTATTCATGCATTGAATAAATGGTTTTTATATAAATCAATGCTATTTTATTCGTAAATAAAACATACGTATGATGACAATTGAGAAGTGTAAATTTTCCGTGTGATGGAAGGCGATATGGTACATGAAAAACGATACACTAAATTCTTCCAATGCACTGGCTATCTACCCTGACATTGCCTGCGTTATGGCCTGCATTACGGCCTGGGAAATGGTACATGTAAAACGGCCTTAATAGTGATCCTTTGCAGTCACTACAACACCTAAACGTCGACACAAGAATTCAATGAAATTTCAGGAGCTACGTCATACTAGTTTGGCGACAGTATTAATCAAAGCTGCACCGTCTCTCTTGATAGTTCGAATTCCTCTATTCATATGATCCAAAGGCGCTCAATGGGATTTCAAATCTGGCTAACAAGGCGATCGGTTCGAGAGTTCGAAATCATCCTAGCATTCGACAAATCGCTCGGGCACAATCCGTGCGGCATGATATTATTCTGCTGGAACATAGCGTCGCCTCCTCGAAAGACCGTAACAATGGTTTTACGGATGCCAAATTATCTCAAACCATAATACTTTTCCGCCGGCTTGCCTGCGTAGGACTATTGTGTAATAACCAAAGCACATTGTTCCTCAAAATATGTCTGATCCTGCATTGACCCATCCCCGCTTGCAGAACCGTGACTCATTATAAAAGTAGTCTAAATCTTCCGCCAAACTTCCACGGTCTGAGAGAAAGATTCTGGCACCTGCGACACAGTAAGGGTGTTCCGCCAATTGGTTATTTGTTCAATGGGTCATACGACATTTGGCGGACACCATTCCTAATAGACGACGCCCCCCTTGATGGTCAAAGGAGTGGTGGTCATGTATAGTTCTGCTACTGCAACCACGCTCCTAGATACACCGGTACTGTGATGCTCAGCGCCAAGAAAGAAACGGGATTCGTCTCGTCTCTGAACACAACACGATTCCAATTGAACTTAGTGCAGGATTCCAGACTCAATATTGTTCGAATCGGTGTTGTCTATGTTGGATGGTCAATGGAAGAAGGGACACTGAGAATGAAGTCATCGCTTGATACTACATGATGTGTAGAAGAAGTTATATACCTTTGGATAGAGGAACACGGATATCATTGGTGTCATTGTGGTTGCTCCTGTGATATCACATTCCCTCTAGCACTAGTTTCCAGGTCATGGTCAGAGTGATGCGAATCAGACAGTGGGTCCAACAGAATCGCCAAGAAGGATGGACATCCCAGGAAACTAGTCTTCGTTGTGGAAACGCCCTGTGCATTCATTGGCGATGAAATGTAATTTAATTTGCATACCTAGACGAAAGGCAAGCTCCTATAAGATCTTTAAATTTCATCAAATCACCCCAAACTTATCTAATTTTTATTTTTTCAACCGCAAACGAAATTCCAAATGTTAATACACACTACAGTCACAATATTCCATTTCCCAATCGTCTATTCTACCCAGCGATATGGCGTTTGAGACTGACAATTTCTGTTCGACATGACATAAGGTACTATCTTTTTAGACTTCGTAAATTGTATGATTGTAGAATTTCTGTAGGTTGATGGTTATGGCGTGTTGCAGTTAAGCAATCCCAAATTGGAAGGACAATAGAAGGTGAACATCAGTTCAGAATAAATAGAGGTGTACTATCTATACTAATATTACAAAGCTGACGAGTTTGTATGTTTGAACGCGCTAATCTCAGAAACTACCAGTCCGATTTGAAAAATTCTTTTTGCGTTATTGAAGAAGGTTACAGGCTATATAACATCACGCTACGATCAATAGGAGCGGAGCAGTAAACATAAACATCAACCAATCTGATAAACTATCGGGTGCGGCGGCGGCGACGACGCGCTGGGTCGGGGGCGGGTTGGCCACACGACGCTTTCTGTCGAGTCGGCTTATTTTTTAGTGATTGGTCCTTTTATGTTTCCACATAATTTCCAGATGGGATTTATACTTAATGAGATGCACTTTGTTTTGTACTCATAATGTGTATGAAACAGATATGTATAATCACAATTTAACGCGAGTGAAACAGCTAGTCTTCGATAAGCATAAACGAAAACTGTGAAAGAATGTTTGTAAGAAACGATCCAAACAAAGTTTCCCCTTGCGAGTTATATAAAAAGACCCCCGAAACTAATCTTCCCAGACTGAATCTTCTGAAAGACATCAATGGAAGTCAACTGACAGCATAACGGAATAAGATGAATTTTTTTAGACGAATTCACGGACTGTACCACCAAAACTGTTGATCCCCATATCATCAACTAAGAGAAGTTTTAATATGAGTTATTTTTTCTTTTGGAACCCCGATGCCTTTAGAATATGCTTCAAAATATTAGTTATGGCTGATTAGGATGACTTATCACCCAGGATAACTGTTCTCCCAAGCGTTCCTTACAATTGAGCAGATATTGTCCGAGACGATTCCTACCAATCTGATTTGTTGGTGTTCCTAAACCTGCCAAATGTGAGGAATTCAGTGAAACCCCGCTGATCCTAAATGCATCCGAATAATCTAGGCCGAAATCCTCTATTGAAAAGAATAGAAGCAATTCTGAGGATATGAGTTAGGGCATCTTATGCGTCTCTTATTTAAGGGTGTCACGTAGCAGTTCGGGAGGGAGAGGGCTTATAAACCAAAAATCGTAAATGATAACAACACTAATTTCACTGAACACTAATTTCACTGATAATAATTTATTACCACTATCTGCCCAATGATGATGACTGTTCTGGCAAAGAATTCACAAAATTTAGGCATACGAAAGACTATATGCTTTGTGTTACGTAAAGTTTAAATGAAGCTCTTAATTAAAAAGCCAAAAATAAAAACCATTACAAACATTTTGTTTTTAAAACTTCATCATTTGTAAATAATGATATTAAACTCTACGATAAAACAAAGGAAGTGTCCAATTTGAATGAAACTCTGTTTGCAACTACCTTCCCACTAGACAGCAAAAGACTAAAGGTGTAAAGGAATGTCACCTTACCACTCAGTGGAAGTGCTTATCTTGTGGTTGCAGTTATTATCAGTAATGCCTCGACGACGCGCTCCAACACCCTACGAGCCGGACTCGAGAGGCCGCATCGTGGAACTGTCGCCATCTCAGTCTGGTGATGCTTCTGTGAGAAAGTGCTGGACTCAATGGTTGCGGGAGAACACTCGTTTACGTCGAGGCTCTGGTTGGCCGAATAGTATCTTTGTTAAAGATAAATGCTTTGGTGTGAGGCAAGCTAACAAGCTAACTACTCCGACAGCTTCACTCTCCACCATCCAGAGAGAGAAGTACCATTCTCTATACGGCTACTGGTATTTGTCCACATCATTATTAGACGAATTGCAGACTCTAGGCTTCATTCCCATCGTCCCCTTACGAGGCCCGCCAATTAACAATCAATCCGTCTACAGTGAGGTCGTACCCGAAAGACATTGTACGCTCTCCAATATATCGTATTGTGTTAGAAATGAGTCCCGTTTCTGTCTTGAAACACCTGATCATCATATTCCCGTACGCAGAATGATTGGGCTTCATCAAATCCTTGCAATATTGATGAGAGGTCGTAGCAGTTACAGCTGGTGTAATGATGTGAGAAGCCATTTCTTATCTTAGCAGATCTCCTTTCTTAGTGATTCCACGAACTTTAAATGTAATCAGTTGTTTTCCCTTCATGCGAGGAGGAGTTTTTCAACAGGATAATGCATTTCCAAATGTAGGTTTGCCAGTAGTATTTAAACCCTTCCTTGGCCAACCAGATCCCCACATTTGTCTGATGTCAGTAAGGTACAGCATCAGAGGCGGCTCGACACAATACTACTAACAACGATGCTGCTATTGTTCTATTAAAAAAAATATTTTTTTCACTGTGAAATTCGAATCAATTCCAATACTCTTCATTGAAATGATGGGACAAAGTGTCCTTCAAATTGAATTCTTCCTTCACGATGCGTCGATTTTTATTTCACAGAGTGATACATTTTATGACACGTACAAAACAAAATAATAACTGTTTGGGTTACTGACATTTGTCATTCAGAGCGAACTTACATGTTTTTCAATACATTCACAAGTACATTTATTTTCAAAAGTTATTATTTTACACTTGTAAAATTCTTGGTTTGTGATGAGTAATTAATATCAGCTTCGTAGAAAATAAAATAAGCTTTTATCCTTTTTTTACGAAATTCCTTTCTCTCCACGTATGAGCTCTTGGTGCAGACAAATCAATGAAGTGAACCAATCGAAAAATAAAACATTAAAATCTTTCAATGTTTCATCTTTTGTCGCTGAGAGGTAAAGCCCTGACTGTAAATTATGAATTGCTTTCCACTGCCATAATTGAACATTTTTTTAGTCTTTTTCATTGTTTTTGAAATTTCATTTACAGCTGATTTCACTCCGAGGAAATCCTGTACAATTTACATACGCTCATTCAAATATTCTTCAGAATTCTAAATTTGCCTTTTTTTTTTATTTATAAGAAAAATTATTGATATAATGCAGTTGTAATGACTAAAATAACAACTCCTTTGGTCTAATAATAACTCTGTGATGTTAAATGCTATTGAAAATGATAAGATAGATATTTATAGGAATCTTATATGTGTTTACAAATTTGTGAGTTGGAAGGGGGCTCCTTTCGCCTCCCCTAAATTCCACTGTAATAGTCCTAAGAGCAAAGCCCCAGAAAGATGCGTATTTTAGGCTCAGGTATCCTACTGTCTAAGATAAGGGTTTTTTGTTTTGGTTGGATGGTGGCTAGAAGAATTAGAAAGTAAAAGAATCTCACATTTCTAAGATTGTCTAGTGCCTCTAAATAATAAATTAATCCATGTTTTCTGCATGTTTATTTATTTATTTATTTATTTATTTATTTAAAAACAAAAGAGTTTACGTGTACTGAATAACATTGGAAGCAATAATATAGCCATACATCTGCGTAAAATAACTGACATATTTATACAATATAAAAGTTTACACAACGTTTCGCCGTCGAGACAGTCTTATCAAGTGGACGAACACCAGATGTTTCTTGTGTTCGTCCACTTGATAAGGCTGTCTCTTTTAACTTTTATAACTTGTGTAAACTTTTATATTGTAAACTTATATATGTCAGTTATTTTACGCAGGTGTACGGCTATACTATTGCTTCCTATTTATTTATTTATTTATTTATTTATTTTATTTATTTATTTTTTGGTCGACTGTGTATAATTACTTTGCCTTTATTTGCTTATTTAGTAAAAAAAGATTTCTGAAATATAATTTAAAAAATGCTTTCTTAATCCTCGATTATTAATTTTATTTTATTCTGAGATGGTTCGTGATTTTTCAGCCGATTTAAATAACAGCAGAGTACTTCCTTGTATTGACTCTAATGAAAGTTAGTATTACCAAGCGATTAGGGATATCTGCCATAAAGATTACGAATCAAGACCGTTCGTCGAAAGAAGTTAGATACCATAAGAGTGAAAAGAAATAAGAGATATACGCTTGCTTTCTTACTTCTGTTGCTTTACAAAGTGAACGGTCAAATATTGGTAATGACTGCAACAAAAGAAAAGTCATTCAAGTTAACCTTCGAAAAATCATCAAATTACGATGAACTGAAGGCAAGAAACCTTGAAAACTTGAAGAATCACAAGAAACACTTTTGGATTCGAACAAACAAATACAAATCAAAGTTCAGAGGATGATCATTTTCTGACCTCTGAATTCACTGATGATAGTCGTTTTTCTGTAAACCTCTGCACTTGCCACTAGAGGTCTCTATTCGTCAAGCCTCGAATCCGTATCTTGCTTGCTGCTATGTGACTGTTCAGATACCTGTATCGCATTACTTCAGATTCAGGGCAGTCTGGCATCATTGGGGGCCCTTCGGCTGGTAACGAATTTGGGGCCCTTTAGGCTTTACAATTTTTTTGGTAAATGTAACCAGTACATGACTTACCCGGGGGGGGGGGGTCTGAGGGTATGGAAAAGAGCAGTCAAAACTTAGTCCAGTGCAGTCCAGTCGATACATCCCACAAAACCTTTAGAAGATGGGTTAACTTTTAGTGGTCATCGCATTTTACAATTTTTTCATTTACAACTGATGAAAGAGCCCTTTGCTTATCCACCACCTTATAGCTCCAACTTTATGGATTCTGTACGATTTATCATGAGCATGATGTTTCTTTTTAGTTTCCTTCTCCCACACAGACATTCTCTTGTAGGACGAGCTTAGGAAAACAGCTGATTCTTCCACTGAGCCAAATAAGTTTTCTGCTTGTAGCAAATTTACTGAGTCAGCTACTACTGTAATAATTCTCTTACAAACTTTAATCTTACAGAACTTAAGACAGTTATTCTGATTTTGGGGCCCTGAATGCAAAATTAAAAAAAAAATTCGTTCTGTCCGGCAGTAATATGTAAATCCCCGTTCAGGGTTCCATCGTAGTGCTTAGTAATGAAGGCTATGTTGGGGCCCTAATAGTGGAATTTTTATGAGGAGCGCAGCAATCCAAATGCAGAAGCCAGTTTAACTTTACTAATTACGATTAGTACAGTCTAGTAGTAGGCTCATACCCGTCCATAGTTGACGAGCAAGTAAGTTAACGTGAAACGTGCTTCAAGGCGAACTTCTCTTTTAGTCTTGTTAATATTAATGAGTAATTGTAAACACAGATATAGGAACATGAATAATCAAAATTAAAAGTAAAGATAAATCTGGGTAAAAAATAGTCTATCCCTCGGCTGTCCTCGATTGTTTGTAAATTTCGAGTGTGAAAATACTACTTTTAATTTCATTCATCTGCCCAGTGCTCCGTCGGGGGCCCTCCCTGGGCTCTCTGGGCTCGGGGCCGTCGGCGATCGCCGACCTGCCGACCTCGCCAGACCACCCCTGTTCAGATGGTTTGTTTATGTAGTGAAATGAAAAATGGTTGATTGGTGATCAACTCAGCTGATACATTGAGATTGGTTGAGGTCAATGTTACAACGTAACACGCTCCATGAGAATGGTATTGGACTAGAACAAGAGTCATTCGCATGTTTTTTTCTAGTTTCCTTGATTATTCAAAATAATCCTATTCTTCAAGTTCAACGTGTTCATGTGCTCAGAGACCTCTAGTGAACAATTGCAGAGGTTTACAGAAAAAAACGACTATTACCAGTGAATTCAGAGGTAAAAAAAATTTGATCAACCTCTAAATTTTGGTGCGTATTTGTTTGTTCGAATCCAAAGGTGTACCTTGTGAGTAAAAAAAAATAAATAAATATCTTACTACATAAACAGTATTCCTAATGGCTTCTAAAATTTTTTCTTTACTCTACACCAACCCATCTCCATGACCTAATTGTGAATTAATGTTAGCGTTACAGTAAGATTCTTTATTTCATGAAAATTAAAATAAAATAAAATAAAATCGCAATGGAAAAAATGAGAGATGATTTACACCAGAGGTGGGCAAACTTTTGTAAGGTAAGGCCTACCTCAAGTATACTCCAAGTGGCGCGGTCACCTTAAGACTAAAAAAAACGGAATCTCCAAATCGACGACCGCGATCAATGTCTTGCCCACCTCTGATTTACACCATCATGAA
The DNA here is from genome assembly GCA_023159025.1 of Thereuonema tuberculata. Lineage (NCBI taxonomy): Eukaryota > Metazoa > Arthropoda > Chilopoda > Scutigeromorpha > Scutigeridae > Thereuonema > Thereuonema tuberculata. The sequence goes on along the minus strand of JAFIDM010098074.1, from coordinate 10,497 downwards.
GGATCAACAACTTATCTTCTAAAAAATCTTAATCGTTTGTAAAAAACTGACTAATAAGAGAGATTATTTATTATTTACTATATATATATATATTCGTATATATTCGTTTATGTATATGTACATATTTGTATATGTATTTATGCGTTTGTTAGGCAGGGACAGGATTTCGTTTGTAAACCCAAACCCTAATTAAGAGTTTTCTTGATATTATTCTTGTAATAATTTTTTTTTATATTACTTTATCTTATAGTCATAGACTTCAATCAGCAGATGCTTATTGGTTAAGTAACATAAAAATATATACAGCAACCCTCGAAAATCCCACTCGCAATTTGCGAGTAGAAATTAGGCGCTTCGAGTGGAAAAAATCATCTCGCAAATCGGTTTTTCCAAAATTCAAAACCTTGGCTGCTGTGCCAATTCAAATTTACCGCCTATTCAAATTCACCGGGGTGTGAACTCCCGCGTAGGGTATTTCATGATGAAAGTTTTCTTTACCCTTCACCATTCACCATTCGTCAATCGGCAACCCCAGTTCTATTTTTAGTTCGGCCAAATTTTATACACCTACCAATCGGGCGGGTTCCGCTGCTAGTATAGGTATATCGTATATATATGAAATTTTGCCCCCCCCCCCCTCGTTAATTAGCTAGCGAGTGTAAATTTCCATTTGCGAGTTGGTTTAGGCACAAATTTTCGAGGGTTGTATATACAGTACATAATTTAAAAAAAAAAATGCTAAATCTAATACGACAATGTATTAATGACATACAGCATACATTGTGGGTTAATTGAAGAATAAAACTATTATAACGATAGATTAGAAGCTAAAGAGCAATTTAAGAATCAATATCTATATACATAAAAGAAAAGTCCTGACTCACTCACTCACTCACTCACTCACTCACTCACTGACTCATCAACGCCGAGCCCAAACCCTTGGTCCTAGAAAGCTGAAATGTTGCACAGAGGTTCCCTTTATGATATAGACAAGGAATAAGACCGGATTTTTTGAAATTCCCACGGAATAGGGAATAAAGAGGATTTATATTTCCGCTTTAAAATGACCATAAAGTATGTGGCGGCCAACCCGCAATACATCTGAGTTATCCGGAGAAGGTCACATCGGGCTGCGAACTCGTATATTTTCCGATCTCGATATTAATTTGCTGAATAAATAGTTGGGGTTTTTTTATGCTATGTATGCAAGGATTCCGGAGCGAAGCGACGGTACCCGGCTAGTAAATAATAAAACAAAAATAATAAGAAATTTAAAAAATATCAAAAATAATTACATGTCAGTAATCCAATATAAATCATAGTACTTTTGTGATTATTATACAAATAACTAAACCCGAGTAGAAAACGTATTAGCCAAAAAAAGAAAGAAAGAAAGAAAATATTCTGAGAAATGATAAAATTTCACAATTATAAAGCTATTTAGTTTCATTTGAATTAATCTATATCATTAATCAGCCATTTTAATTATTTTTTTAACATCCGATATTTGTTTATTACTAATAATAATTATGATAATATGGTAAATAATAATAATAATAATAATAATAATAATAATAATAATAATAATAAATACACCGACCTAGTACACGAGCTCCAGAAGCAGTGGAGGCAAGACAGAGTACGTGTTGTACCCATCGTCCTGTCCGCCACTGGTCTGGTGTCTCACACATTGCACCACAGCCTCAGCACACTAGGACTTTACAAAAACATTTAAGAACAACTCCAAAAGGCTCTGGTACTCAATACAACACGCATAGTTAGGAAATTTATGAACACAACCACACATCCCTTACCCTCCTTACACACTTTTTTATACTTTGGTCCTTGACCCGCCATGTTGTTTTTGCTGGGGAAACGCAAGAAGAGAAACATTAATAATAATAATAATAATAATAATAATATAAAAAAATACATTTTATTACGATGTTAATGAGAAAAAAGTTGTTGAAAAGCTAATGCTAATTTAAAAATTGTGAGAGGTAAAACACTTAAACTTTGAAAGGAATTTCTGATTGGTGGATTTTAAGTGTAGATTTAAATACACTAATAATGCGACCGCCAGCATAATTTTTAGTTGAATTAAAAAAAAAATTAATGCACATTAAAAATAGTAGCCAGTTTCGGGGACTTGTATTAACTGTTCTCATTCTTCGGATTGAGATTTTTTCCCAAGTTCAACTAAGCCAATCTGAAGAAGGGAATTGTTATTACAGGTCCCCGAAACTGGTTATTATTTTTAATGTGTATAAAAAAAATTTAATTCAATTATTTGTGTAGGCGGTCGCATTATTACAGTTTGAAAGGATTTTCTTTCCCGTTAAACATGCTTGTGTTATTTGCAATATAACAATTTGAATGTAGTTTTAGAGCATTATTAATAAATGAAGAAAAGGCCAAATCATTAGCAAAATTAATAAAACATTTCTAATAAGGGAAAACAAAAGCAAAAAAACCACAAACACACACAGACAAATGAAGACTCGGAGAAACATATTACAACTATTACAATTATAACTAATTAAATCAAGGAGTTGCTCGAATTATCCAACTATCCACCGAATATCATTTCGTAGTCACATTAACCGTTGTCCAAACAAAAATAAAATATTTTTGTGAAAAACCCTAGAATATCTATTTCGGGATTCGTGAATCCTTTCAGTTGAAAAGGGAAAAGCTAGTTTATAATAGATATTTTTAAAAATTATTATAATCGTACAACGGCACGCATTAAAAAAAGAAAAGTATACACGCACACACAAACACACTGTAATCAGTCGCGAAAGAACTGTTATTTTTTTCGATACTGCATAAACTTAAAATTATTAACCGACTAATTTGATTATATTAAAACAGATTTAGGCCTCCACACATTGCAGGTTGAAATAAAATAACTTTATATATAAAATAACAACTACACAAGGGCCTATAGTTCGAAAGCACTTGTGTAGTTGTTATTTTGTGTATAGTTATTTAATTTCAACCTACAATGTGTGAAGGCAAAAATCTGTTTTAATATTTATATAAGATACACGTTAAATACTTACTGAATTTGATTATAAATACAACTAATTTCATGTTGTAAATTAAATTTCAAAATAATTCCTAATTCTTTAACAACTAAAAAAAAAAAAAAAAAATCGAAATATTAATAAAAATTCGATAATTTTCGATTTTTGAGTTGTAATTCTAATTCATTGTATAGTAATTTTCGTATATTTTAAGCTTATTTTCCCAAATAGGCTTATTGTTTAAAAAAAAATAATCTTGTCTGTCTATTTACTGCCCATACTTGAGCTACATGACAGCATCTCCTTGAAACTTAACATGCATATTTGCGGACAAAGGGGACACCTATCTTTATATATGGAAATTTCACATACGATCTCTGTAGAGAAATTTTCATGTGTAGTTGATAAAACCCTTTACGGAAAAGGGTCACAATTAACGAAACAATTAACTCTACTTGACGGCAAACAACGAATTTCTATTGATATCCAGTAGGGCGCAATTCATTTAGGAGCAGTAGATTACAAATTGACTGAATTTTGATGACTTAACATTTGCGAAGTCAATCAATCAGCAATCGGAAAAACTGAGGGTTAACTATATTCAGCAGTGAACTGCAATTTATAAATACGAGACGTTTTATTTAACACTTACTTTAAAACATGAAAATATCAGAATAAAATTTAACAAAAACAAGTTCTTATAGAAGCATTTTTGTTTTTAGATTTTTAATCTTTACAGACATCAGTACACTTGTTTCGCACAGGTTTCGTGTGAAATGTCAATTTATTTCTGATCATTTAAAGAAAAACTTTTTTTTCCTTATATATATTTGAACTTTCCTGTGATTTGAGACTGCTCCGCTGTTGGTTGCAGAACTTCCTAGAATGCTTCGATCGCGCACTGGGTGAGTTAGTGAGCAATCCCGCATACTGATCATGTGTAATAATAATATTAACTTTCTCATGATTAATCGATCAGCAATTTAGTTTCACGTTTGTTAATTAGTAAGCGATTTAGTTATTGGTGTTTACATTCAAGTTCATTAAAATAAGCCATAATTTTCATTTAAAACTATTATTTTTTATACCGTATCATTAATATTTTTTTTTTACCTTAATTAAGGTAAACCTTTTAAAAACCTTTATCCTTTCAAAAAAAAAATATAAATGTGTAATTAAAACACACATTTAAATATTTTTTAAAAGGATATTTTAGTTTTAAAGGTATTAGTAATCTTTTCATACCTTGGTTTTCTCAAAGCAGTAAGTATAAGAAATTTTCTTTTTTTTTTTTTCTAAAATATAACCCTATTTTTACAAGATAAATAATTCATTTTTTTTAGCTTAATGAAATGTATAAAAAGCCATTATAAACAATTAGATGTCTTGCTTTTATTAATGACAATAAAAGTAATAAAATAAATTAATTTTTATTGCTTACATTCAAGCAATAAAAAAATTATGATAAAAAAAAATACTTAACAAAAAAAGTTATTTTTTAAATAGTTACAATATTATACAAAAAAAATGACAAGCCTATTTATTTCTTGGAAAAATAAATATTAAAATTTCTGACATTTAAGATGCAGGTTTCTTAAATAAACTGCACAAATGAATATTCTTTGCCTCTAAATGTAGAGAAAGGCTCTGGTGTTAAAACCCAACTTTCCTCTACCTGTGGTATTCAAATCCTGCGCACTGCTCCCTCCCACTGTCAAATGAGGAACCTTTGCAGGTCCTCTCCCGCCCAAAGAGAAAAGGGTTTGCTTACCTGGCCTTCAGCGTGCCTCTGGATAACGCGCTGGTAACGGCCGACGACGAGGCAGGCAGTTGGTTGCGCCGTGTGCGGAGGACGGCAGCCGACTGCTGGCGCGGCTCGAAAACGGCCTTGCGCCGCACTTTCTGCCGCCTGAACAATTTATGGAGCGGGGAGAAGCATGGAAATCTCGGAATTTGGCGGTAAATTAATGAAGACGTTCGCTTGGCCTGTTCCCAACGACAAGGGGAGCTTTACCTTCGCAAGGTCAGGAGGGAACAAGGATGGGTGAGGGTTGGAAGAAGGTTATCCCTCACACCTTTCACTTTTCGCCCTCCCCCCTCCTCCCACTTTCGAAGGGAAAAAAAAAAAAAAAGTTCCGAAATTATTATTCGGTTGGCCGAAAACGTTTATCACTTTTCTCTATCAGTTAGATGAAAGGGAATAAGATATTTAAAGATACAGAGATCCCCCTTGGCGATCGTTCGATCTCAGGGAAAAGGTCCATTAGGAGACACCTGACAGGATGATAACCAAGTTCAACCGGAATAGTAAAAATCTCAGACATTATTCAGATACTCTTTCAGTCGCAATTTATAAAATATTCTTAACAAGTCAAAGTTTAATCGAAGATTTTCCACTACCCTTTTCTCTTATTGATCTGATTGGGTCGGTTCCTCCTCGCCGTCATTATCTATTGATAACAGCATACGAACCGACTTCCCACCGTGTTCTTCCATCAGCCGCTATTGAAATGAATAATTCCCAGAGAAAATAAAACTCTCGCGTTTCACAACGCTTGGAAAATCATTTCAACCCTCTTTTTTTTTTCTTCATTTGTAAATCTCATAAAGTTAAAAGAATTTTTTTTTTTTTTTTATCTTTCTAATATATTTATGTTTCAAAAGCGTTTAATGATGCGTTTGCTGTTTTAATTATAATTTCTCGCATTCCAACAATAAACACGCGAAATAAGAAATTAGTAATTGGTTTTTTTCATTGAATTAGTAATTAGTTTTTCATTGCACTGTAATGCAATAATGACTTTTGAGTAATAAAAAGGCATTGGGTTTTAATTAGAATTTTAATTTTATTGTTATCTAATTATTACAAAGCTTCGATTTCGTGATTAAAGTGTAAAAATATTTTACGTAATGTTTGCGCGTTGTAAAACATTTACAGCCCATAAAAATTCTGTTCAGAAAATTAGTTGATGGTTGCCAATGTTTAAAATAGAGTTTTTCTTAATTAGATTATTCTTAATTAGATCATCGGCTGATGAGTCCGATGACGGACGAAACAGCTGTTCCCAACTCCTTCCCTATAATCGAACAAGAGAGGCAATTTCAATTTATTCATGTGCTGCCTTTGATTTCTCGATTTTAAGCAATTTCACAGCACGTTAAATGATTTGATTTAGATTATTCTACATGAATATTGACAATATATAAAAATTCACTGCAACTTCTAAAAGAAAATACACTATGGCATTTTAAACGTCCAACAATAGTCTTAACAAAAGAGACAGCTGGGATCTTGTTATATATAAACTTATGTATTAAAACGGACGGTTTTCGATGGACGTGAATCCGCAAATACCTAAGTTTCCGACATGCCTAAATTTTCAGGAAAGCGCCTACACAAAACTATAATGCCTGTACATCTAAATTTATTCTTTATTTTTCATTTAATGTCTTATTTTTCATACAGTATTGTATGAAATCCTATATACATAAAACTGAGTTATGTAAAGGGTTGGAATATATGACGTTAACCGGGAACTGTTTGTGTGGGGTGGATGGATGATGGGTGTCTATGTTCGTATGTACTTCAACATTGATTTGCTTATTGTATTTATTTATTCATTTATTTTTTTAATTGTGAAACTCTTTTTTTTTAGATATTCGATTTCGTCTTTAGAATGCATGGTCGGTTGAGTTTCTCTAGAGGGAAACAATTCACAATGACACCATGAAATTGGATAGGTTACCCATTGGAGAGTCATCTTGAGCTTTTTATATCTTCCTTCATAGAAAGCCCGTTGTTATAAAATCATTTATAGAGACTAGGGGATATGTATCACTTATCAAAGATAAGGAAAGCTATTAGATTAGATTACATTAATTGAAAGTGGGTGGCATGACTGCCGAGCACGTCGACCTGAAAGATCTTTTGTACTTTCCCACGGAAAGAAGGACAGACGGAGAGAAAGAATGGCGTGAGAAAGGCAGGGGAAACGGGAGAACCCCGGGAAAACCTGTCCAGCGCGGATCGCTACCATCAACGAAACCCACATGAGAACCGAACACGGGACTCAGAGGTGAGAGGCCAGTGTCTTAGTGACATCGCCAACCGCGCGGCCAAGAAAGCTATTACTTAGATATTTTTTTCTATATAGGAATTTTTATTATATACACATATATATATATATATATATATATATATATATATATATAAAATTTGCCGGACAGCTTTCTGAAATTTAAAAACCAAATTAATTTCAAAAAGCTGTTTCTGTGTAAGTATTAAAATTCGAATGTACCTACACGTCATCAGCGGCACCTGGTGTTGAATTTTGAAACTAAGCTATCTTACCATTAACTCTAAATTAGATGATTTTTTGAATAATTTGAATTATCTCATTAATGAATTTAAAAATAATAATTTTCCTAACAAAATTTTAAATACTTATATATCTTATTAACAATCAATATTATTATTAACAACGATCATGTATTATCCTGCCTCAGATGTAAATATTGCTTGAATGAATAACAATAAAATAAATAAATAAATAAATAAATAACCAGAATTGACTATTTTCTTGCTCCAACCTTGTTAAGAAATTAATGGAATTCCACAAAGTATACACCCGTAATTTTATGAAACTGTATGATGTAAATTTTCATCTTAAGAATAAAACCAATTTGCCGAACTTGTTTTATTTAACAATTTAAAAAAATAATGCAGTGTTTCTTTTATTTGTGATTTATATTTTTGCTTCACAAAAAGAAAGTAAAATAGTAACTGAATAGTTAAGGTTGTTATTATGTATTATGTATAAGGTGGAATTATGTATAACTACTCTTACATTCCAAACTTTATTTTTTTTTAACTGAGCTTCATAAAACCAATTTGGCAAAAAACTGTGACGTAATGCATGCATATAGATAAAAATTTGCAACTTGCGCAGAGATTATTAGGATACAAATAATTGTTGAAACTTCAACAATTCTAGATGTTTTTAGTCAGTTACCTTTTCTTTCTGAAGCGCACGTGATAATTCAGAGCTAGCAAAGAGTATTCCCAATTTGATGTAATAATTATGACAATCTTTAATATGCAATTGTAACATAAGAAAGATTAGAACTAAAAAAGCTTAGAACTAGACACACTTATATTCGCGAATTTACCATCAAGGTAACTTAAAAACTATTTAACCTAGGAGGCTGAATCTTTACTACGTAACTGATGAGCTAGGGGGCAAGCGCTTATTAAGGTTTTATAGCCAATAAAATACTAAGTTAAGGATAATTCGAGAATTGCTTATCCTATAGTAAATCCTACCAGACACTGATCCTACCAAAGCACTTATTGTGATTTCTATTGCATCCGCAGGTAAAACATAAATGCCAAAACCTATTTTTCTTTTTGTTTCCATTGTCATTAAGTCTTACTAATCACAAAAACAAATAAAAATAAAATACTTAATTTTAAAAACTTTTACGACAGATTCATGTGATTGAACGTGGCTTTCCTATTGATTTTGATAAATACGGAATCCTTAAGACCCGAAATTAAACCGTTACCGGATTTCTTTCTGTTCACATTATGAACAAAGTTAAATAGACTGCTATGAAAAGTTTTTGAAAGTTTATAGAATTACTGACTGACACAACAACTAACTATTTATGTAGGTTGGGGACAGCCATTTTGTAACATCTTCTAGCCTACAGTTAACCCCAGTCCACTGTCAATGGGAACTCGATGGAAGTTTTCATAGATTGTTTTTTTTTTCTGTACTTCCCCTTTCGCCAACTTTTGAAACCTTTATCGCCCATGCCTTCCACAGGCCTGCAAGATGTCTTCAGGATTTTACATTTTTATTACAAATATGTTCGAAAATTATTATTACCGGTATTATTATTATGAAAACATAATACCTCATTATCACTTAATACCTCACTTCTCAGGCTTTCCATTGAAACAGTATTTACAATGTACGATGATTAGAATTGGATTAATCAGTTTTTTTTTTCTTTGCAGATTTTTCTTGAAGAAGGACGAGGAGATTACGAAATTATATCTATTGGTTATAGATGTTGGTTATACAATATAATGGTTACCAATAGATAAAACTATTAATGATTATTTTATGTCTGAACACAATCGCACTGCAGTATATATTATCTACCCTACATCTACCACACGGCTGTAGAAGGTATAGTTAACTGGATACACACACATATTATCGGTATTGACATCGATATCTTAATACCTAGCTGTTCTATGAAACTGCTATTTTAAAGAGATTAAATGATTGACAAGACTCTTAGAAGGCAGTCGGATAGGTGTTCAATAGTTCAGCGTTATTCTGTTCCCTGTCGTTAAAGAACCACTGAGATCTTTCCAAACGAATTCAGCGATAACATCTTGCAAGATAAAGGTGCAATCCATTTACTTTCTCTCACCTTACGAGAGCTTCAATCGCTTTAATATCTTATCTTTATGATTAAGGAATGCTCGCAAGGCATTAAGTGCCTGTTGAAGGAGTTGATTTTAATTAAGAATCCTGGCAAAACTTCATCCATAATTTACCTTTCTTGAATTGTTGAACGCAACTTGCCATCGGTAATTTGTCGAATTCTGGACTCGAACACAAACTCAGGCGGCAGGTAAAAATAATCGATTTATTTTTTTATTATTTTTTTTTTACATTTTTTTCCCCAACGATAAGAAAAATGAATACAGAAGGAGATGAGATAACGATTGGTGTAAGTTAGAAAAAGTTTTCTTTTCAATAACGCAAATTATTAATGAGTTAACAACTGTTATTGAAGAATAACACATTTATTATTTATCTGCAATGTAGGTGTTACAAAACTTCGTTTCTTTCTTACGTTACTTGCATTCAAAATTTAGTAATTTCATTAAAACCCAGGTGAGGTTATTCATAGGTGATGAATTGAAAAACAATTGGGTGCTGTTGTCACACGCAATCAAACGATTCTCAATAATTTAAAAGTCAAAAATTTAATATGAGAATTTTAAGTACAAAAATTACGTTTTTTTTTTAAGTGAAGACTGCGCTAACCCGTGTTGTTATTCTGAATAATAGATATTATTTAGAATTTAATTAATCTCTTAGAATGTAATTTATTCTTACAAAACTACGGAAATAGTAAACAATATAAAGAAAACAGAGTAAATAAATAAAGTTCTCGCTCGCAATTGTAGCTTAAACAAAATCCTTAACGAGATTTGTATTACATGGAACGAAATCTTGTTTTTTTTTTTTGTTTTTTTTTAAATAAAATAAAGTGACCCAACAATAATAGTACATTGAACAAGAATCTTCTGTTATACGGATCTCGAATGAGCATCAACATACTATATTTTCCGGCGTTATATGCTCTTCATTTCTAATCAATTTTAGTTGTTTGTGTATTTATTTATTTATTTATTTATTTATTTATTTATTTATTTATTTAT
>JAFIDM010098073.1:45287-57870 GCA_023159025.1 Thereuonema tuberculata | reverse complement strand
ACGCTCTGCTAAAATTATTTTCTAAATGTGAGCAAGTTTATTCCACATTTATGGTTATGGGGCCCAGGAACGCTTCCAACTGCGCAAGTTAGACACATTTATGGTTATGGGGCCCAGGAACGCTTCGAACCGCGCAAGTTAGACACATCTATGGTCATAAACCCTAGGAACGCTTCGGACCGCGCAAGTTAGGCACATCTATGGTTATAGACCCTAGGAACGTTTCGGACTGTGCGAGTCACGAGTAAAATAGCGAGCCGCAAGTTACAAATAAAGCAACAAGTCGTAAGCTACGAATAGAATTACAGCGTCGTACTAGATGTTTTGAAATATACGTGCCACAAAGACAGTTACGAACTCTTGGCAAAGATTCAAGTTGTGCAAACTATGTTTGGATAAAGATCCAGTTTTGCATTCAACTGAACCAATAAAAGGTACAATAGTTCAATTGCTAGATTATTGCAGTTATCATGGCAAGTTACATTCTAAAATTCAGTGGCGTAAATTATGCAAGTTGGAAAATGCATATCCGCACCCAGTTGCAAAAAGACGGTCTTTGGGATGTGGCAAACACTCCGCTGAAAGAATTAAAAGAAATGGAAGATAAGCCCATTAAATACAAACTCTTAAATAAAGCCCAGAAGGCAGTTGGTTTAATTCACGAATCTCTTGAAGAGAAGTATCGCATGTTATTGCAAGAAGTGAGTGATCCACACCAGCTACTAAATGAGATCGATGCAAAGTTTAACATCATCGATTATCTCAAAGTGACAGACCTCAAACGAGATTTATTTACTATGAGTAAAATGAAAGACGACACAAATTTGCCAGATACAATACTCAAAATAAAACTCCTAGCAGGGGAAATCACAACAAAGGGAGGTGTGATGCCTGACCATGAAGTTAGTTGGCTTATCTTGTCTGGTTTGCCGAATAATTATGACGCTTGTGCACAAAATATTATGACAATGCAGAAACACAGTAATTACAACTCGGAGATGGTAATTGATTGCGTGATGCAAGAGTACAAACGCAGACACAGCAACATAAAATCAGATGATACTACTGAAGATAGCAGAAGCCACAAAAGGTCAGATGACGCTGTGTGCAATAGTCAAAGTTATAAAGCTGTAGCTGATACTAAGTCTAAGAAAACCCCTAATCGAGACGAGGATTCTCGACGCTGTTATAATTGTGGTAAGATAGGCCACATCGCCAGATTCTGTCGCAAGAAGCCAAAACGCAAAAGTAAGAAGACAGAAGATGACGTAGTTAAGGACGACAAAAAGAAGAACTTCTCTGGTATCGTCACCATGTACGGAGGTGAAGTCGAAACAAAGAAAAGGACATCGTGGTACATCGATAGCGCTAGTAGTCATAACATATGTAATGACAAAGACTCTTTTAGCAGTTACCAGGAATTCCGCAATGTTACGAAAGTATACGGAGCTTCTGAGGAACCCATCCAAGCTTTAGGAGCCGGCATAGTTCCATTGAGAGTAAAGACATCACAAAACAAACACCTAGTAGTGAGGCTGACAAACACGTACTTTGTACCCAAAATAGCTGTTAATTTAATATCCGCTGGAGAACTTGATAGACACGGATGCAAACAGTACATCAACAAGAACAGATACGTTGTCAAGGATCCAAGCAACAGAACCATTTTAGTAGGTAAAAAGGTGAATAACTTGTACAAAGTGGATTGTACACCTGTAAAAGATCCGGTGAAGAGTTACTTCAATGAACAGAGACACGATAAATATCACCTATGGCATGCTAGACTCGGCCACATTTCTTCTGTAAGGATGAAGATGATTCAATCCAAGAACTTACTCAAAGGAGTAGAAGGAATCAAGATCCCCGTAGACAAGAAAGACTCATTCTGTGAAGGTTGTCAACACGGTAAGATGCCTAACATCAGCCACAAGAGATTGAATAAAGTAAGATCATCTAAACCATTGGAATTCGTTTATACTGACTTATGCGGGCCGATGCAGTCACACAACGGAAAGAAAGCATACATATTGACATTTATCGACGACTACACCAGGCGGAGCTTCATTGATATAATTGAAAGTAAAGATGTTGTAGTGGACCATATCAAGACTTTTATAGCCTATGCAGAACGGTCTAGTGAAAATAAGATCAAACACATACTATCTGACCAGGGTAAAGAATACATCAACAAAGACGTTATGAATTTGTTAGAGGATAAAGGAATTAAGTTCCAGCATTCGTCGGCGTACCAGCCACAACAAAACGGTATTGCCGAAAGATTCAATAGATCTTTAGTCGAGATGGCAAGGACTATTCTCACGGACGCCAAGCTTCCCGTGACATATTGGACTCATGCTGTAAAGTGCGCGAATTACATTTTGAATCGCCTGCCGCATCAGAGCATAGATTTTGACATCCCTTTAACTCGGTGGTACAACAACCAAGCACCCCCAAGCGTTAAACACTTAAGAAGATTTGGTAGTGCAGCTTACCTGAAGTTACCAAAAGTTCAAGTTAGGAACAAGTTCGAGTCGAAGGTTCATAAGGGTATCTTCCTAGGTTACTCCAATGCAACCAGAGGATACATAATCTACGATACAGATGACAGGAAAATAGTTGAAACAAGAAATGTATACGTAAATGAGAACAAGCGTGGGAGTGAGTTTCTCGAAGTGAACCGAAACACAACTGACCACAAGTATGACCTCAGACTCATTACTCGAAAGAGCCAAATAGCTGACACCAGTTCTTCCGAAGACGAAAGTGTGCATGATGAAACCGTTAGAGAAGGAGAACCATCCAATGAGGACCCATTAGACAATTCAAGAGAGGCGTCTGAACAGTCTGAATCGGAAACCTCGGATGAAGAGCCTGAAGTAGAAGAAAATTACTTCAAACTTAGAAGTCGTCAAGTTAAGTTGAACCCTAAAGTTAGAATCAACAAGCGAACATGTGAAACCATTCCAGTGAACTACAACGAGGCAATCACGTGCAGTGACAGTTCTAAGTGGAAAGAATCCATTAGGGAAGAGTTAAGGAATCTCAAGGATCATAACTCATGGCTAGAAACGGAAATCCCAAGTTATGCGAGACCTCTGTCCACACAATGGATTTTTAGGACCAAGAGAGATGCAAAGGGTGAAATTACCAAGTATAAAGCACGTCTTGTAATAAACGGGTATTTACAACGAAAGGGAGAAAATTATAATAAAACCTATTCTCCAACCCCCAGCTTAACTACCATCAGAATGCTTTTATCGTTAGCCGTGCAAGAGGACCATGAAATTCATCAATGTGACGTAAAAGGTGCTTACTTAAATGGTCTGATCGACCATGACGTCTACATTGAAGTTCCTCAAGGAGTCGAACTCAAGGACAAAGCATGCAACGGACTAAAATTGCAAAAGTCAATTTACGGATTAAAGCAAGCAGGACGTAGATGGTATGAAACCCTGCGAGATAAGTTGTTGAAACATGAATTCAAAACTATCAAGACAGAGCCATGTATCTTCACATACAAAGCGAGTGATAGAAATACATATATATTGTTATTCTATGTCGATGATATTTTGATCATAGGCAAAAATGAAGAAATGATTAACAATATCAAACACATGCTAGATAAATTATTCGGAATAAAAGATTTAGGCCGAATAAAGGATTACCTAGGTATGAACATCAGATATGACAAGGATCAAGGAAAGTTGTTCATTTCCCAGAAGCGATTTATCCATGATTTATTAGTAAAACATAACATGGAAAACTCGAAGCCAATGAGCACACCGTTAGTAGAAATATCTAACAAAGGAAGTCACGAAATGGATGAAAGTGAAAAAACTAGGAAAACAAGAGCATTTGCTGTATAGAAGCATCGTAGGAAGTCTTATCTACATAAGTTCCAACAGTAGACCGGATATTACTTATTCAGTCAACCGTTGTTCGGAGAAGTTAAATTCCCCAACTGAATTTGACATGAGAAATGTCAAACGAATGCTACGTTATCTACATGCCACTGAAGACATGCAGATGATATTCACCAAGGGGGAGAATTTGCTTTATGCATATTCTGACGCTAGCTTCAACGACCGATCAGACGGAAAGTCAACATCAGGGAACACCATATTTCTAGGCAACAACCTTATATCATGGAGAAGTAAAAAGCAAAGTTTGATTGCCCACTCCAGTCAAGAAAGCGAGCTTATTTCCTGTTACGAATGCGCTCGAGACATTGTAAGTTGCAAGAAAACACTGTCCGAATTGAAGTTCGAAGATCTTTCAAGTCGAACAAGTATTCTCTATTGCGACAATCAACCAACGATCCGGATGATCGAAAATAAGTTTGAAACCACCAGAAGCAAGCATATTGATTTAAAGTTCTACATCATCAAGGACTACGTAGAACAGGGTGAAATTCTACTAAAGTATGTAAGCAGCCAGGATAATCCCGCTGATTTATTGACAAAGGTTGTGAATAAGACTAGACTTCAAGATTTGATCAAGCACTTAAAGGTCATGCAAGTCAACCGAGCCAGCTTATAGTATATACACGCTCGTGCTTACACTCCAAGAAGAAAAGTTAATTCCGATTTTCAAGTCGAAGATTGAAAGGGAGTATTGTGGTTAAAATCAAGAAAGGGTTACTACCAAACCACAGTGCAATCCCCGTCATGAAATGAAATTATAGAACATTTTCTTCAAACAGATTTTTGACTTACAATGGAAACAATTGAAGCATTGCTATTGTAAAGAAACAATCACCAGAAGTCATCGGAAACAATTGCTCCGTGCATTATATAGTTGACACGTGATTGGACTGTTGGATTCTGTGAAACCAAGGAGATGCAAGAAAAAAGCGAAAGCCGTTGGAATAAAAAGATGGCGATAATCAAGTGAAATACAATTCTCTAAAATAGTATTTGGAGACAGGTTCAATCGAATATCTGAACATTAAGAGTTGATTTTAAGCTATGATTAATAAGAAGAATTCAAAGAGATAAATTTATTAATCATAATGTATTATATGTTTCAGCAAATAAGTAGAGACGTTACATCATTCGATGAGCAGCGATTGGAACGACGCCATTTTGTTAGTGATACAATATGTTTAGAAGATTATTCACAACGACGAGATCCAATGGGTATATATATGCAAAGTAAGGTCATATTTAAACACCGCATTGAAGGCTGCAAGTAAGTCATATTTTTCTTGTTGATACACAGGACATATTTGTATAAATCACGAACAAAGAAGACATAGTTAAAGTTCTTAAAGAGGATACAAGTAGACAATTTAACTATTCAAGATAAGTGAAGACTTTTACTTCGTGAATATTGATTTGCTAATTTCACAAGAACATTTAATAATCGTAAAGTACATCGATTTACATGCAGTGAAAGGCATTATCGCATTAAGAGAGACTTTTAAGCTAAAGCGATTACGTTAATTGTAAAAGAGTAGTAAACCATTTCTAGGAAGAAGAAATATACATGTAACTAGTGTATAGCATTTAATCAAAGAATTAAAAGTATTTAATTCTAGTTTACTTGTTTATGCTCATTGAACCATTACCTTTAATTGACAGTATTTCTTACTAGGATAGGATTTGAAATAAAACAATTTTACATCCACCTACACCTATTCGTTTAACTTCATCTGCTATTTTATTTAAACGCTCTGCTAAAATTATTTTCTAAATGTGAGCAAGTTTATTCCACAAAATCACACGCCAATTAATGAATTGACAACCTAGATTAATAACCAATGTTTAAGATATCGGTAGAAATTCACTGTTTAATTTCTAGGGAAATGTTTGTCACTTTCTCTTGCTAATTTCTGGATCAGAATTCAACTATAAAAGATTGCAAATATCAAAAGTAAGCTCGTCTCTAGTCATTGAAATGGATACCACGTTTTAAGAAGTTCCGTCCACTAATTCAACAGTGATTACAAACACACACACACATATATGTAGGTGTGTGTGTGTGTATATATATATATATATACATACACACAAGCATACATACACAGATACTGTCTGATTGAGTCAGTTGATGAACTCACTTTCATAGCAAAATAAGGTAAACACGTCAATTCACAGTTTTTTAGTAAACACAAACCAAGCATTCACTTACAATTTGGAATCTATCAATCTTACATTATTAAAAGAGACTATTAATGGATAGATCCTTATTTGAGGGATTTTCCCACTCTGGGGTGAGGTTTACTCAATATTTCGGCTCGGATCCCTGAACCTTCTTCAGGAGAAGATGAGAAATATAGATTTTGCTACTTCCGCTTTGTCCGTGTAGGAAAAGCTCTATCAGTGGCCTTGTTCGTAGTGGGATTGAGAGTATACATTTATAACGGGAAGACAGTGGACAATAACTCGTAGAAAGAAAAGGAAGGGGAGGAGACAGTGAAAGTTTTGAGAAGGACGAATCCTTGGGGATACTTTCTAATTGCGTGGGAGGATGCGTGGAAGTAGGAACTCTATTATTGGTTGATGCGCTAAACTCATTTTTCAAGCAGTTGTAATTAAAGAATCAAATACAAATTCAAACTATGACCCCTTTGAGTTCATTTACTCTATCTAAAATCTGTTTTTTAAAACTATGTACATCTATAAATCTCGTCCAAAACAGCAAGAATGAAATTACGGCAAGTCGCATGGTAGAAAGAAATAATACTAAACAAAAAAATCATGTGGTGTAATTCATAATAACTGTCTCAAAGAAACTTTTAATATGCTTTTCAACTGACAACACAGATGATAAATATCTTTCCAGAGATAAGCTATTTTCTGAGAAAACAAGATTTTCGGACGAAAGCAAGGTGAGAATGGAAGCATCAAAAAAGAAAAACGTATTATGGGAAAGAAGGCAGATGATAGAGGCATTTGTTAAGGCCTCAATGAGACCTCAATGGTGTGAGAGATGGGTGTCACATGACCTTTCCTGATTGTCTTACTTATTTACAACTCTTCCATGTGAACTGTCCAGATGTAGACGTACAAAGGAGACTTTGCCTCCACAATACATATTATTAATAAACCCACAGTCAAAGTATCATTACAAGAGAAAACTTCTGAGAATTTTATAACTACAGAAAAAAAATTAGAAAAGAATTTCGTAGCTAAATAACCTTCATTAACAATAAGTCTGCTGTATCAGCGCATTCGTCACAAACATTTAAATTGCAATCAATAATAAAGGCTATTTATATCTGCCAAAAAATACAATTCTTTGGTTTTTTTTTAACGGATTCTTCTTAGTGGAAGTACTTTAATAAAGCAAGAGTGACTATGACCATGCTAAGCCAGAAACAATCAGTCTTGAAGTTTCCCTTAATGTAATTTATACAAATTATTTACTCAATGCATTACCAATATTCCAAATATATATAAAGGGAAAAAAAGTAAAAGTTTTCAAATTTTCCCATCATACAATATTTCTCTAAAACATTGTCCAAAAAAAAAAATAGATACACTCAATAATATAAATATTACAAGAAGTTCAAAACAATTTAAAGCTCAATTCAAAACTCTTCAAAGATCATACCTTATTTTTTTTTCCAATTTTCTTTTGTATTTTCTTTTATATTCAAACTCTAAAATCTGCTAAATACAAACAGTCAAAATTTACATTTTTAAAAGGATTTTCACGTGTGCAAAAAATAACTTAAATTAAAAATAACAAAACACATACAAGAACATTTAGAAAGTTTTTAACAATATACTTAAAATTAAATTTTTTTAAATTTTTAATTTAAATTTACATTTTCTGAAATGAAAATTTAAGGTAATAATTTTCATCATATTATACCACGTACAATATAATAAGGATTTAATATTTAAGACGATGAGATATTAACAGAACTTGGATACAAATTCATTGTTATCCAAAGATTCCACTGCTTTTCTGTAGGAATTTTTATTGCTTTTTTTACGCTCGACAATAACCCATTTCAAATATAAACATTAGATCATCCCCTAATCCTCGGATATGTTTATCAAGTTTATTGAAGATCATCCAGTGGTTCACTACGTAGTTATTAGTGTACATACAAACATATAGACTAATTGATTTCATGAGTCTTACTATATAATTTCATGTATGAATATATAAAATAAACTGTGTCAACATTTTCACCCAATACACTTGCTACGGCTGTTTTATAGTAAAAACCATTTACGACTGTTGTCAAGAGAATAGAGAGCAGCAAACCCCACTTCTACCAATGTGATCTTATTCTAATTCAACTACATGTTGTCTAACAGTTCTAAAAAAATGGATGAACAGTTCTAAAATATTGGAGCTACGACACGGGTCTACAAATACTGTATATAAATAATATTTATACTCATATACAAGTATGATTTACACATGTTCGAGAATACTCGAAGAATATTGAAAATATTCAATTTTTCCGATATTTTTTCAAAACACAAAAATAATTTGATATTTTGAAAATTTTGGTCGTTATTGCGAATGGCTTGTAAGTCGGTTGGTCGTAAGTACGGGATTACCTGTAATTACAATAGTCAATCATAGAGTGTGCAAGGTTAAACTTTTTCTACATAAAATTTTTATCATAAAGTTGATTAAAAAAAGTTAAAGGGAAAAAAAAAACTTTCTTAGGGTTGTTAGCAGTGGAAATTTAATAAGTAGGCAAGGTTCAAAAGTGTAGATGTGCACTTGGAAGCCATTGGAATTTCAAAAGACATTCATTAATAATCATCCTCTGCTAAATAAAATAACACATGCAGAAGGAAAATTATCATTTAAGTTTTATGAATGGTAGGAATAAATAAACTGTTAATTCATTTCATTTGAGGTTTCCCATATGTGGTTTTTCTTTCATTGGCTTAAAACGACAACTTCTAAGTTTCTTAAATCACTTAAGATAAGAATTTCTAGATTCTTCTAAGCCTATTTAATTCCCACGGATTTCAAATATCAATATATACGAGGACTTTACTGCAATCTTGTAGTTCTATATATCTTCTTGTTACTAATTACAGATTACAGACTGTTTTCTCGTCCAAAAATAAGATTTTCAGAGACATCAGGATTTTCAAAGGTAGTCACAATCGAGGTTCCGCAGACTGTCAGGAAATCCTCGAAAACTCAATTATAAAGAAGTAAATATAGTCTAGTTATTTTTGGATCATTCACTTTTAAACTATTGTCTGGTTTTTTATTAAAATTTGTAAACACTGTAGATTGTAGTCAATTTAAACTTGTAAAAAAGTCCAAAAGTTCCTGCTCCATAGAATAAAAATCTATGGATTCTGAGTTATTTTAATAGAATTCGACTCTACTTTTCATTTTTGATTAAAATTACTCAGATCCTACTCTAATTCAGTTTCCATTAACGCTTTTTTAGCTTACTTTTTTAAGAAAGTTTGGCTCACCAAATCACTCCGTCCGTTTATATATTTTCGTTCAGCGCTAATTGGATCTTCTTGAATGTCTTCGGACAAAAACTATCTAACTTTGCTTTTGAAAATATATTTACGTAAGTCCTGCCGAGAAATTAGCACATGAAAGCCATAAAATTTTCATATGCTGCATTGATCATATATTCATTAACAACTATGAAACCAACACTAAAGGAATAATTTGTAAAGAACACATTTCGGACCATTACATAACAGCCTTAGAAATAAACAGTTGCCCTCTTAACACTAATATAGAAAAAAGCAACGATATTCCACAACATATAACAATTTTTGATAGTAATTTATTAGAAAGCAACATTAAGAAAGTCCTCAGTGCAATGGGGATGTTTAATGTTCTTTGGTTCCAGGCTAAAAAAGTCACGTGATGAAGGGAATCACGTTTTAATCCTTCCTAATACTGCTGAATTTCGGATCTTTATTTAAGAAGATTCAAACTAGAATTCTAGTTTGAATCTTCTTGAATAAAGATCCGAAATTCAGCAGTTTTTAGGAAGGATTTAAAACGTGAGTACCTTCATCACGTGACTTTTTTAGCCTCGAACCAAGGAGCTTAAACATCCCCATTGAAAACAAAAATATAACTAATCCAAACACACTTTACTCCGAAATTCTAAATAGTATCAATAACTCCAAATACAATAAAAAAATTCCCATAGAGAAACCCAAAAACAATAATAGATTTCTGAAACCACGGATAACAGAAGAACTAATAAATGAAATAAATAAAAGAGACAAGCTATTCAGAAAACATAAAAATAATTTAACAAATAAGATACCCTACAACAACTATAAAACAATGCGAAATAAAGTAAACAAAATGATAGAATTAAGAAAAAAACAATACTACTACAAAAAACTCAACTCCGTAACGAATGTAACTAAAAATATTTGGTTGGAATTAAATGACATAATTGGGAAAAAAAATGATAAAAAAACTAAGAAAGAAAAAATTAGCAAATCTGTTTGGCAAACACTACTCAGAAATAGTAAATAAAAGTTTAAATAAATGTATTATAACTATTTTAACTAATATAAACACAAACAACAATAATTCAATGAAATTGGAAGAGCCATTAATCAGCGAGATTCAGGATATAACAACTAATTTAAAAAACTTAAAATCTATAGGAAATGACAAAATCCCAACTTCAGTCATTAAAAAAAACAAAGAATCCTTCTCAATCATCATTTCATTATTAATTAACAGCATGATAAAGACACAGATTTTCCCAGATGCATTAAAAATAGCAAAGATAACACCAGTGTACAAAAGTAATGATATTTATGGCATATCAAAGTATAGACCCATATCAGTACAACCAATACTCAGTAAAATCATCGAAACTTATCTGGTAAATAAAATTAATATTTATTTAAAAAATTTAAAATTATTAACCAGAATCAATATGCTTATCAAAAAAACAAGAGTATAACGACGCTATTAGAGACACTAAATAAAAATATAAATTAAAATCTAAATAAAAATAACTTCTCAATCTTACTGTCAATAGATCTCACCAAAGCTTTCGACATGATCAACCATGACATCTTAATCAAAAAATTAGAAAAAATTGGAATAAGGGGCCTTGTGTTAAACATAATTAGGAACTACCTCACAGACAGAAAAATCACCGTGAATAACAACAACACCTCAAGTTACAAATTAAAGATAAACACAGGCGTACCACAAGGATCCATCCTAGGTCCTACTCTGTTTATTATTTACATTAATGATATAGTAAACTACATAAAAAACTCACAAATTTTTATATACGCAGATGACCTAATACTACTAAAATATGGTAAAAATGCAAATATAGCTAACAAGGAAATACAAGAAGATTTCAACAATATACAATTCTGGATACACGATAATAAATTACTTATTAACGAAACAAAGACAAATATTCTTATGATACATACAAAAAACAGAAAACCCAATTATCAGCCGAATGTGCACTTTCATACACATGATTGTTTACACAATAGGGCAACTAATTGTAACAACTGTCCAAAAATAATGACTGTAAAAACCCTAAAATATCTGGGTATTACAATAAGCAATACATTCAGCTGGGACCTCCAAATCAAAGAAATTTAAAAAAAATTAAATACAATGACGTTTATCTTTTATCATGCAAGATATATATTACCAATTAAATATAAAATGATTTTGTATTATGCATTCTTCAAATCCTATCTAAATTATGCAAATACCATCTGGACAAGGACATCAAAAAAGAATCTCAAACTCCTAAACGGTCAACAACAAAAAATTCTAAAATTAATTTTCAGTAACAAAAAACATATTAATAACCATAAAAACAAACATTTATTGGAAAAATACAAAATACTCACGCCTTATCAAAAAGCCCAATATAATTTAATAGTAAAGAATTACTATAGCTTGATTTACAAATGGAAAAATATCAGAAAAAATGATTATCAGTTCAGAGATCACAATACAATAAAATTAGAATATCCAAAAATTAACAATAACTATGGAAAAATGCATTATTTACATATTTTGGAAAAACCCATCAACAAGATTGGCATTAACAAAATTAGATCGTTTATAAAAATTTCCGAACTAAAAAAATTCCTAATAAAATGGTTTATTAACAATAGTGAAAAAATTTGAAAGAAAAAAAAAATCAATTTTCATAAATAGGCATTCATTAAAATTTCTAATGCTAAACTGACTGCACCACAGAAAGTAGCAATTTTAATGTAAATTTCATAGATAAGAATAAACAAATATAACTGTATGAATTTCTTATTTATGTAAATACAAATTAAGGAAATCTATTTTACATATACTGTACAACCGTTTCTACACATTTTGTAAATCCTTTGTACAAACTTTATGCATTCTTTTATACATCTCTGTACCTCATGTAATCTATATCTCACTTTATAATTTATAAGTATTTGAATGTATGTGTATGTGTGTATAAGTGTATGTAGATGTATATGTATGTATGTGTGTGTAAGTATATGTAGATGTATATGTATGTATGTGTGTGTAAGTGTATGTAGATGTATATGTATGTATGTGTGTATGTATATATATGTGTAGATTTATATGTATGTATGTGTATATGTTTTTGGTTTTTTTTTTT
>JAFIDM010098073.1:0-35287 GCA_023159025.1 Thereuonema tuberculata | reverse complement strand
TCATGCGTAATGTCGCATTTCCTGCATGTGTCGTCATGCGTGTTTGAGTCGTGTAGAATATGTTTCTTACGGTTGCGTGTGGGATGACTTGGTCCTGTATCTGACCAGTCTTTAGCCATCTGTTCGACGCTTCCATGTCGACATATCTAACTGAGTTTGGGATGAGCCTTCCATGGAGTACTTTACGAGCCCTGAACCATGCAGCTGCTGAGAGTGTGTGTCGGAGGTGGTGAGTGTTGGATAAGGACTTTCGAGGTCCAGGGGTGTGAGGTGTATGTCAGCCTTATCAATAGCTGAGTGGAGTGAGGAGTGATGTGCTCTTTGATGGAAGTGTTCCCTAAGTGTGTGTACTTGTTTTGCATGTAGGATGATGAGGTTGATGAGTCCTCGGCCTCCCTCCTTGCGGGGAAGAGTGATCCTTTCCGTAGCGGACTTGGGGTGGTGCATGTTGTGTTTCGTGAATGTAGTGCGTGTTGTACGTTGTAGTGCTTCGAGTTCGGTGTTTGTCCATGGAACTATATCGAAGGAATACGTTAGAGTGGGGTAGGCAAAAGTGTTGATGGCTTTACTTTTATTTCTGGCGTTGAGTTGTGTTTTGAGGATTTGTTAACTTGAGCACGGTATGTGTTCTTGAGTGCGTTTTTGATATTTGCGTTGTCAATGACGCGCGCTTGCTTGAAGCCCAGGTACTTAAAGGTATCTCCCTTTTTCATGGATTGAATGACCAACCCATGATCCAGTTCAAAAACCTCCGTGTTCTGCGTAGCTTCTGCGTAGCATTTGTCAATTCCAATTTCCATCCCAATCTCTTTTATGAACTGTGTGGTGTCTTGTAGTAAATTAGTAAGTTGTGCATTGTTTATGGCGTAGAGTTTAATGTCATCCATGTAGAGTAAGTGTGTGATTTTGTAAGATGTCAGATTGCCTGAGGTAAGCCTATAACCATGTTTTGTGTTGTCTAGCATGTGGCTGAATGTTCTTGAGAAGATCCAAAGAAGACTCAAGGAGTCTTCCTGGAAAACACCTCTCCTTATGTTAATGGGGGACTGTAGTAATGGAGGTATTTTACCATCGGAGGCCTCTGCCTAACCCGAGAACGCGGGTGATTTTATCCTGCGCCACACCGGAGGCAGCATGTTCAATATTTGAACGAGATCTCATCATAGATGGTTGGACCCTTTAGCCTACCTTAAAGCAAGCGTAGTTCCCGCCCCCACCGCGAGGAGGTAGGGTCAATGGGGCTTATTATTATTATACCGTAAAAGATTCAGACCAAGGGTTTCCCCAGCAAAGACAGTATGGCGGGTCAAGGACCAAAGCACATATTGCCAAGTGTAAAAAAAAAAAAAATTGTGGAAAAATGTCTCTTTAATAATTTACATGAAGCATATGAATGTATCACCTGACGATGCGGGCAAAGATATGAGCTCGAGAACCCGGTAGTGGTTTTTTATAGTAAATAACTTTATATTTATCTTTTTATACGTATATTGGCTTTGAAGAACCAATGTAATATAAAAAACACACGTTAAAGAATTGAACATAAATATCTATATTTTTCAGCAAATTTTCGGAAGTGATTTTAACAATGCCGAATCTAGTCAAAGCCCGGTTTTAGCTAATTTAGTTTTACTGAAATTTCCTTTACTGTAGTTTGAAAATAATTCTTAAAATTAAAATATCATGCTTGAATGTTCTCAATTAAGAATCAGCAGTTAGAGGACGATCAGCTGCTGTTAAAAATTTTGAATAGGCCTACACATTAGCAATTGTGATGAGTCCTTCGTTTAAAAAAGGAATTGCTGTTGATACTTTCTATAGTTTTTCCTTCATAGGGTGAAGGTGATTTTCGAGTTCAAATAAATACATAATTCCTATCTGATTCTGCCCCTGATGAAGTCAGTGACCTTAAAGGAAGAGACCCAATCTTGAAGACCAATTCAATTATTACAACAAAAATATATTTATTTTTAAGTGATTGACAACAAAGCGCACAGAACATTGACGCTTATTTTACTTATTTTGTGGTAGTGTTAACTTCTAATATAATTTTAAAATGTTGTTTATAATTTTACATTAATTATTGCTGAGGATTTTTTTTGTGTGTGTGAAAACAAGGGAAAAAGTCCGCATTTCTAAGTTACAATATTTGCCCACATAAATTTTTCAAGTGTTTACATCCTCAATTTGTTATGTAAGTATGATCCTAAATTCATGAATTGTAACTAATTCACGCACACGCAAACAATATCAATCAGCGTGTTCCACTGCAGCTATTTTTGTCACCTTCATCTTCCGAAGAGATCCACACAGAGGAATTTTCATATCTAAACAATACATTGTGTCTTGTAAATATGCATTCTATTTTTCAGGAAGATCTATTCACTGATTCAAAAGTTATTTAGAAGTGAATATGTAACACAAACCTGACTGTTTTATTCTAACTTTCCATCTTGAAAGTAGACTAAAAACATAAACAAATCAGCGGCATGTGAAAATTAAATATTGAATTAGCGTATGATGGGATTCGATATTCTCCCAACAGGAACGATGACATCAGCATCAAAGAAATACCAACAAACGAAACTTCAACCTCATCTACACGAAATAAAACTGTGACCTTATATTTAAAGAAATAAATCTTGAATTTGGAGTTATTAGGCTCACAATATTTTAATTCCAGTAAGAATTGAATCGCAGCACGTGGAAGTTCGTTATACGAAATTTCGTTGTACAAACGAGTGAATTTGCAAAAAAAAAGCGGATTAATAATCAAAAGACAAAATTTGTAAAAATCTAGAACTAACAATACAAGAGAAAATGTTCAAATGTTTACAATAGCTCTGGTTATTAAATTACGAACCAAAAACAGCTTTTTCTTTTTCGTGAATAAGTCAGTGAAGATTAATAGTCTACTTCATGTAACAAGTGTGATACTGCAGGGCTTCCTGGATTTTATTTAAGTCCAAATCATATAAGCTTGTTTTCGTCGTAGTTCTGATCATTGACACTATCCCTGATTGCTGAAAAAAATGGCTCGTTAAAAAGCAATTAAGTGATCAAAACGATCCCTCCAAGCCTTTATTGCTGACATGTACTTTGTAGGTAGGCCTATGATGTTAGGTCTGTACTTAATATGTACTGAGGTTTTCACTAAACACTACAGTATAACTACTTTACTTCACTCCAAACAAATATAAATACACCAGAAATGACCAATATTTCGTCTATCCAATCGAAAGACTTTTTCTATGTCTCGACATAATGAAACTAAAAATATTAAAATAAATAAGAGAGGAGATAGAAAAGAATCTTTTCCTCTCTCCAACCATTACAAAATATAACAAACAGTCCTTACATTACATCGTGTCTTTGTTTCAAAATAATAACATATAATTAACAATTAAAAGAATAGATCACTATTGGGAAAAACAGATCATTAATTAAATTTTAAAATTTCACTTAATCTCTTCTTGCCTTTTAAGAATTTCCGTAAAAAAAAAAAAACAATGAAATTTCATTAACTTTAATTGATTTGTTCTTATTAAAACATTTGCAGCAATTTGTGGTACAAGATTCCAATATACCTCTCATATATCTATCTTTAATTTCAAAAACGTACACTAACGATCTGGGTTAGTGTACGTTCTTAGAGGTTAAGACTTGAACAGTGATCAGCCCAATTGGAAACATTTCGGTAGTTGTGTTCATACGCTCAACGAGTTCTTTAAGTCTCTCTTGAAGAGTCCGTCCTGTCATTCCAATATAATCCCCTATTGTTTGGAGAGAAGTAAAGTATTTAAATATAAATGTATATCAGTTTTTTTGTGAAATACAGTATAACAACTATTTACATACATTTAAATTGTATTAGATATTATAAACAATCTAGAGATGATTTAAAATATAATTTAGGATGTTTTACGTCTGTTGTATGCAAATACTATTCCATTTCATTGACGGGATTTGGACATCCGTGGATTTTGATATCTGAGCGGTCCTAAATGAAATCCTTCGCGGATGCCGAGGACCGCTTGTTTATTGTAAAAGCTCAGGAATTGAAAAAACCGAATAAAGAATAATGCCTTGGAATGGAACTCGTTCGTAATCGACAACAATTGCTTTTATATTTTACTTATTTTTCATTATTATACAATATTGGGCAAAACAAACAGTAGTGAAAGACAGAAACCAGGAGTGGAAGTAGTAAAAATAAATAAATTTAGTTTCAAAGTACAGGAATTGCGGTAACTTATATCAATCCAAGATGTGTACAACATGTTTACCATTCGTATCGTTCCTGCAAATTTCCTATCTTGAGTAGACGAACCACGCAAGTTTTCATGTAGAAACTGCAAGTCAAAGCTGTATGACAGGTAATCACGTGTACCAAGAGACCTACACGACCGTCAGCACCTTTTCGTTTGTTGTTATGCTTCTTGGCCATCCCGTGCACCCTTTATGCTGTGTCAGCACACTATGTGTCCGTCGGAATTTTGATATGAATTTTTGCATTAAGAATTATACTGTCCCTTGGGACTTGTTTCCGAAATCTAAGCTGAAATCTCATTGTTGTCATTGTAACCTCCCCACCCCTAAAAACCCCGAACGAAAGGTCGGTTCGACAAACGGACTTCACCATCGTGTTAGTATACCCAAACAACGTAGGAATAGGGTATTTTCAGGGTATTTTCCCCTCCCTCCCATGTTCAAGATATTTGGCATTGTTTTCATTGGATTTCCTCTATTAACTTAAATGTTAGAAATGCAACCAATTCATTTCAGTTGTCAGCTGTGGCTTGATGCGTAAGGTCTCTGGCTCATTTATTGGAGGTTGTCGTATTTCAATTGTTTTTTTTTTCCCTCAATCTCCGAGTGGTTTTTTTTCCTTCTTATTTTTCTAAAATTGTTTTAGTTTTTTCTCTTACTTTTTTTTTATATTTTTCCTTACTTTTTTATTTATTTTTAGAATTTTAACTTTTTTATATTATGATGGATCGCCCTTAAATTTATGCTTTAGCACAAAATGATATTCACTTGTTTTTGCTTTTTTTTTTATACGTAGAGAATTTAAAAATAATGAGATGGATTATTCGGTCTCAATTATCAGTGGTCCTTTGTTAGTAAATACATGTTAGTTAATAAAATATATGTTTTGCTGTATTAGCGAAAGAATTTCCAAGTGTTTTATCGATTTTCAATCCGATTTATGATCATTGTTGATTATTGGATTTATATTTTGTTGTCTTACTTTTATTTCTGAGTCCATATTCTGAATAGCTTCTGTTCAATGTTAAAGGAACTCAGGTGTTTAATGAAAGCTAATTTTGGCGGCAGCTTTGAACAATTTGATTTAATGAACTCCTTTGCACCATCAAACCCTCCCCAGAAGAGCAGGCGAGGAATATTGATTCCCTGATCACCAGAAGCACAAGTGTCCATTCAGGCTGTGTCGCTCAACGGTTTCCCAGTCGTGAATTATGCATCTTTACGCTGGTTACGAATGCAGAGCCCAGAACTCAGCAACTTCTCCTGAGACAGAGAAGAGAGCTCGATATCTTCAAGTGACTCTTTGATGGTGACATCATCTACAATGCTGATGACATTTACATATGATGCGGATCAGATAAGCAATAACAATGAGGAATTATTAACATCTGCCAAGTGAACTGCAAAGGAATTTTGAAGATGAAGATATCTTAAATTGTTTTAAATTGATCGGAATTCTTGAATGACATCCATAATTTCAGTAATAAAGAATTTTACTTTATTAAATGAAAGAATAACATTATTATTTAGTGTATGTGATTTTATATTTTACATTTGTGATGTTACGTTTGTTTTTGAAGGAAATCACTTCCTTGTCCAATATTTTCAAAAAAAAGTTTTGTCATACTTTAAGTTTGCTAAATATGTTAAATCACCGATAAAAATATTTTTATATGGTGATTTGTAAATAATCTAACTATTAACAGATTGTATCTAATAACAAATTTTAACAGGTCATAGCATCCATTCCATATTCTATCTATGTTATTTAAATTGTTTTATAATTGTATAATTGTTTCGAAGGTTAACGATTGGCTGATCAATAATCATGTGATATAGAATGACTGGATAAATTCAATAAATTAAGTAAACTCAGAAAATTGAATTATTTATTTTATTGAAATTTGAAACAGTAGTTAAATTACAAGTAAATAAACCATAGTTTATATTGTTAATTATTGATGGCGTGAATTATTTATTTTGATTCTGTGGATATAGAAATGTGTCTTCAGTATCCAATAACAATTTAATAGGATTTAGTGCTTCACAATAAGGATGTGGTAACAATATGAAATACTATACATTGTTTGTTTGCTGTAAAAAAAAAGGTATGTATATAAGTTGGTGATGATGACAGAGAGAAGTGGAAATACTAACCTACAGAAAAGATAATGAGGAAAAAAAATTGTTCTTTATAAGCTAAAGATGATTCCTAATTAAGATGATTCCTAATTTTACTGTTGAGTAAAATATCTCAACAGTATCAACGATTCGAACAGAATGATATTTTTTAAGCAGTCAATATCCAGAGTGATTCACGAAGATTTGCAAAAACTTCATTCTACATGTAAAAGTAAAAAAAAAAAAGTTATATGAAGATAGGTCCGGAAATGCTTCGGTAGCGAGTTACGGCTCGCCCATAATTTAGTACCCTGGGTGAAATGAAGACTTGCTGGAAGTCTGGGAAGGCATATTAACGGGGGAAATCAGTGGTTTCTTATGGTTGTTGATCTGAAAACTCGAATTAAACATGTCGCAGAACTGTATCTCCATGTGTTTGTAAGCTTATCCCACGTGGAACCTACAGAAGAGGGATCGCCAAACAACTTTTTTTCCGTTTGACTTACAATAACGTTGGTAAAGTAGGTTAGACACACAAACGTTTACAACAAACTTTGTAGAACAAGTAATTCTGAAGAAAACGGGTGCAAATACAGTATATAGAACGGGATTAGATGGTCGAGTAAATGAACGTTTCGTTAGAACAAAACAACACATGTTGTACATATGGCCGACAATAATGTTGTTAATTTCCCAATAAACAGCGTAAATGTTTTTTACAACTTTACATGTTACATTTATAATTGTAAAAGTAAAAATGAACATGTATGGCGTAAAGTACATAAATTATTGCATTGATATATTATATGACAGAATGTAATTTTATTTAAAACCACAGAATAATGTTGTGCAAAAAATTGTTGGTACATAAGTTGGCAACACAATAACATCTGTTCAACAATAATGTGCATTGCATTGTTTTGATTTTTTGTGAGAGCTAACAACTGAGTTGTAGTATTTGGGACTAAATTATAGGCGAAATCTTTCGCTAGCCATAACTCGCTACCGAAGCATTTCCGGACCTATGTTTATGCAACTTTTTTTCTTTACTTTTACATGTAGAATGAGCTCCGAAGTTTCTGCATATCTTCGTGAATCACCCTGTATATAGAATTCAATTGTGTTCCGGATTATTATTGACATGTTCATTACCAAAAATGCTGAAAAAGGCCTCGACATATTGGATCATTGCAGTTTTGGTACACGTTTGTGGAAGACAAACATATGTATTAAAGATCAGGAGAATATTAAGAGAAAAATCCAGTGTATACAAGGATTTGAAATAAGTGGTATGAAGAACTGTTTAAAGTAACCAAATAAAAATAATGTTAATGTATTTTTTTTTGTCTAATTAACCTCTTCACAACCAGGATAAAAATTCTCAATAAAATTCTAGTTTTATTATTGATTTCGTACATAAATCAGATAAAATAAAACATGTAATTGAAAAAATTTAGCAACCATGCATTGATCATTGTTAAAACAGTTGTACCCAAATGGGGACATTAGTAGTGAACGTACTATTTTTATCAAAATAGAGTGACTTTAAATTATGTATTCAATGACACATACTAAAAGATATGTAGGCTTAAACTTTCAATATATGAAAAAAACTTTATTCATACAAATTTTAACATCTATTTCATGTTTGTTCTACTAATGATTTCCAGAAATCATCAGGAAATTACTTCAGAAAGTACTGGCTTGGTTGCTTTGGCACATAAATACAGTCTACATTTGTTTCCACAGCCAGAACTTCGTCAATATTTATACTTGGAAATCTGAAAATAAATAAATAAATATCAAAATAAATAAATCTAAAAATAAATAAACAAATCAAAAAATAAATAAAAAATAAAGAAATATAAAAGTAAATAAATAAAAATAAACTAACAAATCTAAAAGTAAATAAATAAAGAAATAAATCACAGTAAAGTTAGTTAAGAAGTTCTAAAATCGCTTCATCTGTCAAAAATTTTGCTGAAAACAAAAAAAAAAAAAGCATGTGTCAGCTACCAGTGTACCCAATCGGGGACATCAGAAATGAAACTACTGGTACTATCTTGGTAATCTTTGAAAAAACTAAATTTGCACTTTAATTTATTAATAACAATAATAAGTTTAATTTTGCATCAATATTTTTACTGAAAACTTTGAAAAATCATACATAAAAATGGTTTACATACCTAATGGACGACGAGTTCTTTCATTTGAGCAGGCAGCCATATTTCTCAAGGTCTCTTTCTGTTATGAAGCAGTCTTGCACTGGCACCTATTAGCAGGAATGTTAACTAGGATGTCCCCAGTTGGATCCATTGGGTCTTGAAGCGTAAATATTGTTTGGGAGGATATAAAGCTGTTTCTACTGATGTCCCCATTTGGGGACGCAGGTAGTGAAGAGGTTAATCAACTAAATTTTATACCCAAAACCTTATATGTTTCACCTCCAATTTTTTTTTTGTCTGAAGAAATTTAACGATCTACAATATTGACTAGTGGAACTATTCTAACCCTTTCGAAAGTATGGGCCTTTCTTAAGATTAGAATCCAATTCTTATTTCATATATAAACAAAAGTGACATTAAATTCATAATCTTCAGTTTTGGTTATGGGTCCACTGCTCAAAGAAGAATTTAGTTATAAAGTGGATTTAGGAGACACAATGTGAAATTTAGTTGTCGAACGAAATAATAGTTCTATCGTTTCGAATACACATTCTATTCATCAGAAAAAATGTCAAATATGATATTATCAGCTAAGGACACGTCTAACATGAAGTTCAATGGAAATAATTACCGTTTTGGAAGTTAAATCTTCGTAGCCAACTACAAAGAGAAGGACTATTGTCACGGTTAATTTTAATTATGTCAATTTTTTTATTCTTTCATTGCCGTGACACAAGATATTTATTTTTATATGTTTTCCTTATATAGTTTCATTCCGTGATTTATGATATCATAAATCTGTAAGAGCTATCAATAATTATTTTATCTTAAATCCAATTATTTTTTATACTTTAATTTTCATGTACTCATTAATTCTCTAAAGCTTCAATTTTTATCTTTTTTTTTATTATCCTTAAAAGTCCTTAAAGTAAGATAAAATATAAAAAAATATTAAATTACATATTATTAATAATTAGTGTAATTAATTAATATTATGTAAAAATATAAAAATATTTTCGAACAATTAAAGGAAAATAGCTTTCGCTCTGCCACAATTTGTCATAGGCGTGAGAAGTATATTATAAACGTATCAACTGCAGTCTGCTACCAAATAACATCAAAGTTTGAAGTTAAGTTATCATCATAATATAACATTAACTGCATTTTGAAGTCAAAATACATAATAAAAGAATATATACACTATGTGTGTAAAATATCACTAATAGTGTGCTGGGCCCGAGAATAAAGATTAATAAAACGGCTGATCAGCTTGTGGGTCACCTCCATTCCAGCACAAGAACACTGATATTCAGACAAACTGTGGCGTAATGTCGGGCTATATGCTCAAAGGCTTGTGGTCTGCGTCCCTCTATCTGAGCTCTATCCAGTGGTATCGACTCCATTGAAATTGAACAAGTCATCGTTAGGTCACTGTACTTTTCACAGATGAGAGTTGTTTCAGATTTTAAACAGATTGTACATATCAGCTGATATGGCGTGAAAGTGGTTCTGCGTAATGCAGAAAGGGACAGATATAGCGTTGTTGCGTCATGGTGTGGGGAGGCCTCATTATTATTGAACTGACCTTAGAACTGAATAAAGATTTTTTATTCATGGATGAAAACGCATCCCTTCATCGTACGAAAGCAGACACTTCTGGAGGCTGAGGCAATTCATCCATGACTGGCCAATATGCTTCCCAGACCTGAACCCCATTGAACAGGTCTGGAATGCAATGGGGGCGCACGAAATCTCCTTCCAGAAACCAAGCAGGAACTCATTCATACTCTGAAGAAGGAGTGGCTCAGTTTCTCTCAAAAATTCCTAGATAATGGGCCGACGTGCATCACAGTTCGGGGTGGCCATATTCCATACTGACTTGTCTCCCCGCCTGGTTATCTGTCAATACTGTAAATCTATTCTCCATCTATGACCTTTCGGAAATTTTTGACCTTTGCAAAAAACTTTTTAGAATGTACTTTTTACTTAATTTATAATCATTTTTTTTTTGTCATATCATGTGTTCATATTCTGCAATACATCTATGTCTATATTTGGCTACAGTCATGAACTGTTTTTCAAATACAGATATAAATGTCTTTCTTCCCTTCGATTTTGAACTCTTGTGTATTTTCGAATAAATACTTTCCTCCATTTATATATATATAAGTTTACATATATATATATATATATATATATATATTGTAACGGTACCAGGGGTAATTTAGTCATTCAGGGGTTGTTCGGGTATTTGTTGGGCGCCAACCGAAAG
Organism: Thereuonema tuberculata; assembly: GCA_023159025.1. Taxonomy (NCBI): domain Eukaryota; kingdom Metazoa; phylum Arthropoda; class Chilopoda; order Scutigeromorpha; family Scutigeridae; genus Thereuonema; species Thereuonema tuberculata. Next base: position 24,460 of record JAFIDM010098073.1, on the reverse strand, counting down.
TCCGTTCTGTAAACCGAAACCCCCTCCAAAGTCGTTACATGCCCGGTAAACTAACCCAGTATTCTCGATGGTCGCAGGGATCCACACTTCGCATTCACGCACAAAGAAGCACAACGCATTCACCACATTAATTAAACTTAACAATTTTATTCAACACTGCAAATAATAATATGTCACTTCACTTGAGAATAACAATTTCGGCGAAGCTATGGCTTAGAACGACGCACTGAAATAGACGAATAGTTTGCACTAACTGAACTGGGGAGCAATAAATAACTCGCGGAATCCTGCACGGGTGTACACGTGTATTGAAACAGAAAATTTGCAAGCCTTGCTTTGCAAATTAATTTCAGTAATTTTTCTCACAAATAATTTATAGAAATTTAAGGCTATCCATGGGTTGCCTATTCTAACTAAAGATAACTTGGTTTAACACGCAATATTTCTAACAAACAAGTCGATATGACTTCGATTTGCCGATAATTTGAGACGCGGCTGCCAATACCTTGCCCGCGGCGGTCGACGAGGCCAGGTGCATTGTAGCAAAGTTCAAGAGAGCAAAACGGCGAGTGAACAGCAGGCAAGAGAGAGCGAACTCCTCCGAACACCCCTGTTAAATAAGTTTAAGAGCGCCGCTATATGACGTCACGCGTCCCCTTGACCATACAGATAGCAGGATTGCATATCTGCCCAAATAAGGGAGATCACCTCATTATTACCTCATATCGGGAGATAATGCTGATTAACCAATAAAATTACAATGCTTACAACAATTCCTAATATGGAATGATGACCTCATGGAAAATTCCTAAGAATAGGAAATTCCCAAACTCAAATAAACTCAGCTGAATTAAAGCAAAAAGAAAATTAATTTCTTATTTTAAAAATTAAATCTAATCTAAGCTAAATGAAGCTTAAATCCTTAAATATCTTAAAATTAATCTAAACTCCTGAATCTATCATATTAAATTCTAACATTTTAAAACATAAAGATTTATTCCTAAAATTCCTAAGATTCTGACTAAAACTAAATTAAAGCCTAAAATAAAATAAAATTACTAATAATGACTAAAAACTAACGCTAACGAAGTCTTTCCGCCATTAGCTTTACAAAACAATGTTTCGAAAATTTTTTTTTTTTTTTTTTAGTTGACATTTCTTTGACATTTGCAAAGGCAAAAATAATATAACTAAAATTCTAATATTTCGAGTATTATAATAATTGACATATGTGTGTTGTCACAATATATATATATATATTTGTTCCATTTACATAACTGAATATTGTTGCTCGTTTTTTTTGCAGTGAATTTTAACTCCACTTGCATTTTTATTTCGAGTGAATCCTATTGGAAGACTCCATAGTAAAGTGAAGATATAGATCTTTCTGTTGTGGCTGTTGTTCCGTTAAGACATCTGCATGTCTTAACAGAACAACATGTTTACTGTAACCTCAAGTTTACTGTAACCTCGAAATAAGTTTGGATCTTTTTCCAATTATTGTAACCAGAAGAACCTGAAAAGTTAAGGCGAATTTGATTTATTTTATGTTTTAAATACATAATTTTTAAAAGAAAATCTATGTATGTGCTTGTTACTAATAATAATTCTCTGTATCAGTTACCAAATATTGTACACTATTTGCTCAAAGTATTACTTAGGTTCTATGGCCGCTCAGACGAAACTTGAAACCACTACAGTAACTTCCACTAATGAAGAATTATGATGATCACAAACTCATACGTGAGCACAGAACTGTAATAGGCAGCGATTCGAGGATTTCTCATATTGTGTTGCCACAAAAGTTAATAGGCTGAAAGTGAAACAGAGGTGGGATCAATTTAAGTCGGGCGCCTTTTATTGCACTTTTCAATGAATAAAATCCCCGAAATTTATTCAATATTGAAATCAATATCGGTTTCTTTCAATTCTCGATTAAGTTCCTTATTTTATCCACACTGAATTTTCCTTCAATGCAACAACAATAACCAACACGAAAAGCGGAAATTGTATTCTGAAACTAGACTCCTTGCACTGGGTACATTAAGGACATAATGGAATCGAAAATACAATAAGTGCAGAGGAAGAGATGGAGACGGGATTGGCTACTGAGGCTGTATAAAAGACTCGAGACCCCTCGCTTCAATGGGCACAATGACAGGGAGGGAGGAAGGCTGGGAGTTACTCACAGCAAAGGTCACTTGAATCACAGAAACGCCATGTGAAGCTCTGTCTCTGGGTGGTGGGAGGAAAACCTATTAGCGGGCCTTTCATTACTTGAATGTTTCCCTTTGAATGCACAGCAGTATTTCCTGCACAAAGGAATACGAAAAGAATAACTCTTAGAATTAAAAGAGAAAATACTTGGAACTATATTTACGAAAGATTTGTTATTTAAATTACAATTAAATTATTATCTTAATTATAAACTTATCTTTACCATCAAAAATGACAAATTCTCTGATTTTAAGAATTATAAAAAGTAAAATGAACTTTTTATGGGAATATCACCTATCGTAAAAGGGATAAAAGAATTCTCCCAAAAAATACATAGAAGTAAAAAAAATAAGTTAGGAAATGCTGCAGAAAAAAAAAATGAAATGAGCAAATTTTATATCCGCAGATTTGATTTGTTTGTTTCCGTTGATTTACTGATGCTTCCACTTTGGCTTCTAATCTATTATCAAGATTGAGTTCTATTCAAGGATTATCACGTCGTGTTATAAAGAAAAGAAAATGACTTATTTCTCTAATTACCTTCAAATCATAAATCAAGCCAAAAAACAAAGAAACTTCTAAAATTTCAAGGTCATACATTTCTTATTTTTCAAATATGTTTTTGAAGAGCTTGCAAACTTCCAAAATGTATATTTTTTTAGTTTGGAAGAAATTCATTCCTAAAATAAATACATAAATAATACATTACAATTCCAAGGAATTTCTAAATAAAAGATCAGTTTACAACAAAATGTCGAGAAATGGTACTAAAAAAATCCCATTAAATGAATTCATAGTCACAAGGATTTAAAGTTGGAAACAATCATTTGCCTTGATTACTTCTAGCCGTAGAGGAAATTATGATTACAGGCACTTGATTCTAAACCATGGTACCAAAGTTGCAGCTCATGATACCTTCGGAGCACCTGTCTAGGATATTTGAATGAGGAATGGATATGAATGCATGTTATTGGGTAAATATCGGAAGTTTAAGTTTAAAAAGTCAACGTAAATTACAAAGAGTGTGATATTCATGAGTGTGATATTTATCTTCTAATATTAAAATTTTGCACTTTTTCAAATATTAAAGCAGTAATAAAGAAAGGATTAGTTAAAAATTAACTATTGTTCTTACCAAAACAGAGTAAGTTTTTCAAAAGAATTTGAAGTAATTCGAGTTTTAACTTATAACTATATTCCTAACTTTTACTATCATGTTATTTCATTTTTATTAATTCATGAATCTGTCTTCTCTTAAAATGTGAAAGCCGTCTGAAAACAAAAGATATAATCCATTTCATTATTAACATTTTTGGGTATGATTAGTTTTTCGTACTTAATGTAAAACCAAAGAAGAGAAACAGACAATGGAAATTGAGGAACTTCCACAACAAAATAATGGAGAATTTAAAACAAAGATAAGAAAATGACTGTGATGGGTGTGTCAATATTCTTTACAAAGATATCTAATTCAATATATAAAGGATGATTTGGAGAAGCAAAATCGATGAATTCCGGAACAGTCAGAATCGCTTCACATTTTAGAAACACCCGATTCAAAAACACTAGAATAAATAGCAAATACTATGTCAACATCATCCCAGACTCTTAATTATAGGATACAAAAGCAAATGCATGAGGGAAATTATTGATCAGCACTCTGTTATCAGATCCTTCGATAAATATTTTGAGTTTCCCTGTTTAGGGTGTAGCAGTTACGATGCTTTTAACGATGCAATCCAACTTCCGTATGATCCTAATTAAAACATATTTATAGCTTGTAGATGCTTGTTGCTGCTCTCATCTCTTCAAAATTAAAGAACTGAGGAAATTAGCACTGAGTTTTAAGTAAATTTATTAAGTTTTATGACAGGCGGAAATGTAGTAATTTATCTTCATCTTCCTTTCGGTGCAACAGATGACAGGTACACTGCTCACAAAATTTAGGGGATATTGCGAAATAAATACAATACACCCAAAAAAACAGAGGCATTTGAGTTTATTTCTTATAGAACATCATCAGAGCAACAAATGACACGAAAATGGAAGTTGTTTGAATCTGCAAATGTGATGGAAAACGTTAATTTGCAGGTTTGCCCGCAACCTTGTATAAAGAAGCTGGCGCTGCTGGATTATCTCCACTTTCCTGGATCAACAACAAGTGGCAGAATCGTTGCAAGGAAACCAAGGATGGTAATCTACTGATTTTAGAGATTCTCCTCCTATTAAAATATTCATTGATTACTATCGATTCAATTGCTTAAAACTTAAAATAATAGCAACGTAGGCTTAAAAATTAAAAAAAAAAAAAAAAACAGAAAAATCTGTCGAATAATGATTTTTAAAACATATTTACGAAAAAAATAAAGAAAAATTTCCTCTTTCTCATTTTCGAAATTTAAAAATCGTAATGATATCTTAAAGGGAAAAGTATAGAAAAGAGAATATCTCTTTTAGTCCTCATACTAACTGCTTATATTGGTTTTCATTTCCACGTGTTACATCACGTATAACAACCTACTAACTAACGAAAACAATAACCTGGGTTAATAGATATGAATATTACATCAAACAATATTACATGTTAAAACATTCAACTACGAATAATAATAAGGAACTCAATCATAAATAATAAGGAAATAATAGGTCAATAATCAGAACTTAACACAGTGTACTAGAAAATAATAGGAAATAGCAGTGTACTAGAAATGAATCTTCCAGAATCTTCGTTTCAACTTTCCAAATAATAATATCACCTTAAACTAACAAGCGCAGACAATAGTGCACTATGTCCCCTTCATCGTGGGTTCCCTTGGATCTTGGCACCTTCGCAATGATTCCTTTCTGCAGCTGCTTTGTTCTCCTTCTTTCAGCCGGTTATTTCGAAGATTATATGTGGTTGATGTCATAAGATGGTCTCGTGACATCTACACACAGCACATTACTGGTCAGAGACAGTATGACTGATTTTTTTTTCTGATGTTCTCGTGACTAGGTGCATTGAAGGTTCCTTCCATCTTCCTTCTTTTTGTTTCGTTTTTGTTTTTGTTTTTTGTATTTTTTGTATTTTTGTTTTTGTTTTTTGGGTTAAGCTTCCGTCTTCCTTTTTGAACTGAGAATGATTAATTTGATGTCTTACCAACTTGTATGGCAGCATTTTTGAAATATGACTATGTTTGTAATTCTTCTCTATTAAAACAGAAAAAAAAATCATTGAAATAGTGTTAAGTAACACTAGAATGAAATTTTGCTTAATACTAACTAAAAGTAATACAATGAAAATAACAGATATTTTGATGTTTTCGTAATGAATTGCTAGTTTTATCGAATTCCTTTCGTACTGAAACAGGAGATGAACTCATTAAACATTCTTCGCAGAAGCTGAATGTATTCTCAAATTCTCTAAACACAGCTATCAAATAGCAATAATAATAATTGAACCAAAAATCAATTACGTAATTGACGAACAATTAAACTCATGAAAACAACCAGAAAGAGAATAATTTTCACAACAAATTTAACTTGTGGAACTAATATTGACATCACAATAAAAAACATAACATAAATAAATATTGACTGAGCTGTTTTTGGTGAATCCTTATTTATGTGCTATCTTTTTTTATTGTGATGTTAAGAATAATTTCCAATTTTCGTTTAGTTTTGTTTTTTAAATATCTTTTTAATAAAAAAGTTAAAGAAAATTGTTAAATCCACACATTCATTATAGTTTACTAAATAAATAAATCTAAGAATGTAAATCTAAAATGTCTTATACTGTATAAAAGGAAATACAACGAAGTCAATTTTAGAAATGCCTGTAATATTTTATTTTACAACAAAAATAAAGTCTTAATGATTAACTGAGATTACGTAATTGATAATACGTTATAATAGTAGTATATAATCTATAGATAGTCCATCTTCAAACATATATCGCTATTAGTTTTCTTATTGAATTCCCAATTTTTATTTTATTTTACTCTGATTTATTACTTCAAGCAAATTAACCAACTGCTCATTTTACTTTATTAAGTATGAATTGTGTGGGCCCGGTAGCCGAGTGGGTAAGGGCGCTTGGCTGCGGGTTGGAGGTGGCGGGTTCGCTTCCCGGCCTCGGCGGAGGACGGGAATTTTTCCACGCTTCTTTCTCCTCCAAACGGGCCCTAGGGTCCACCCAGCCCTCTATAGAATGGGTACCGGGTTTCTTTCCCGGGAGTTAAAGGTGGGCGAGCGACAGGCCGACCCCCCGTCCTCAACTTTGTCCCGTAGGTTCTGAGCACTGGAGCCTACCCTCCAGCAGTATTGCGCGGTCCTCTGGGCCTGATCGCAACTTTAACTTAACTTAAGTATGAATTGTATATTTATAAAAGTCATTAATAATCTGTTTCACGGAAGAGTAATTAGCTGTTTGTCACTTTTTTTTTTCACAAATGCGCGTGCTCTTAGATTAATCATCTTTCTTTAGGCCAATAACAAGGGGCGAGCTAGGATGCCTTTCACCGACGAAACGTTGCCCAGGGTACGCCATAGGAGACAGCATCAAATGGCACCCGCAGGAACGGACAGAAGGAGAAACAGAAGAAGAAAGAAACATCCATGCTACGATCGGGATTCGAACCCGGGTACCGGTACACTGGCCGCAACTGCAGACAGCCGTCTACACCGCACGGCCACGCCGGCACGGCCGCTGTTTGTAACTAGATTTAGCCTTTATCCTGTTTTTGGAAAAGAGCTGTCGTTTCTAAGGTGATTTTACAAGAAAATGGAAAACGAGGCTTTTTTTTTTTTCAATGTATCGAAGTTCTGCAAACAAATGGAAGGACGTAATATATTGTTTCAGGAAATCACGTTTTCCAGAGAAGACAGAAGTTCTGATATTTACTACCTTTATTTTCGATATACTGTATTTATATTAAGTAAATAGGTTCAATTTAGATATTCTAATATTGATACAAAATTGGTATATCTGAATTTTTTTTGCTTAAGATTGTTTATCTTACTTTTAATTTCGAAGCGGATTTTCCCATTTTATGAAATATCTTTTAATTTTTTAGTCTTCTGATAAAATCAGCAGATTTACGGTATATTCCCCTTTTGTCTGTCACGTAGTCAAGTATCATTAAAATCTCATTAAATAATAATTAAACACAACAATCCCAACAATCGCAACAATTGTTCCTTTTGCATTCGCAACAACCACATTTATAGTGATTGTTGTAGAGCTGCATTATAGAGGCGCAATTGTTGTGTTTATTGGAAATAAACACCAGGAAATTAAAGCAAAGCAATTATCAGAAGACGTTGCGGAGAATTATAACTGGTTTCCTAATCGCTTTCCCCATCTTGTTTTTTTAAGTAAGTTATACTGTATGTGCCAATTCGTGTTATTCGTCTTACATCTTTTATACTGTCTCTCCAAACTTCGATTAAAATCCATGTTTCTGCATTTTGCTGTTTCTGAGGGCTAGAGAAACGGGATGGACTCCATGTTGAAATAAAAAAAGTGTTGTGGCCAAACCGAGTTGTCAGAACTAGAGTCGCAACAACGAGTTGTGAATGACATTAGGTAAGGGTGTTCTGAACTCGCTGATCACATGAAGACAAAAAAGAGATAATTAGGTTCGCTAGTTAATACTGGTTCCGTGAAACCAGGGTGTAAAAAAAAAGATTTGACCGTGGTACTGCATATAGTAATATCAATAAAACAATTAATTTTTGTATCTACATACATTTGTTTTGTATCCTATTGCAATTACATTCATCTTGCAATTAGTAGCAAAGATTGAAACAAATTCTTACCATATTAACAAAGACCTACTGTAGTTCGTCCATTAGATACCTAAGTCAGGAATAAAAATATAATGGACTATTTCTACGCAATACAAACTTTTCAACTAACGTGTTGTTTTAATTGAAGCAAACAATAATTAATAATGAGACATTGTTGTTCAATCTCGGTTTACCCATCTTTATTGGCAATTTTGTTAAAATTTACATCTTAATAAGGCATTGTTTGGTTGCTGGAGCGACCAACTGCACATGAGCTTCATCCACTGACACTCTACGAAAGAAACAACACGTAAATAATTCTCTTTTGCAAATAAACATTAACTCCTTGACAACCTATGTATTGCTGAAGGAAGAGGAGTGTATGGAATGAATTTAGACATGCTAAACAACTTGATAAACCCATATTACAGCAAATGTTTAAGTAAAGTTCAAGTTGTATACAATTCGAATTTTATTCATTTATTTATTTTAAATTTGACGAGAAATAAATAGCTGTATTCACATTGCCCGTAAGTAGTTATGATAATCTGCTGCAAGAGAAACTGTCCGTAAACATGATTGAGAAATACTATAAAAAAGTTGTAAGTTACAATTTATTATTAGTTATAACAGCAAAAATAAATAATTTAAAAGTTAAACAACACCAAGGGACGCTATTAGCAATGGCGAACTGGAAAAAAAATTAATGCAGAAACAAGTTTTAAAATAAAAGGATACTAAAATTATTTGCCCCATTTTTCCTGCATTCCATCTTTACCCGAATTACCAGATAAGGTTAATAGTTTTTAATAATTCATATATTTTTTATTTCTATACATAATAGTTCGATAATTCCTATATTAAAGCTAATTCTCGGTAATCTTATCTCTATTAATTCTAATACAGAAGAAAGTTAAATCATTCTGGCAAAGCTATTCTATTGGAAAATACACAGATGATGCAATTGTTTTAAAACATTTTTTAGAAATCTATCTAGCAAATTAGCTTTGTTGGATCTCCTATATTTATATTCCTTTAGTTTCATTTTAAGCCAAAACACAGAATTAATTTTTCTCATATTAGATAACTGTTCATAGTATTCATCTCTTTTTTGCCCTGAATAAGACCTTCCACAATAGTTTGCATTTTTAGTTTCGTGAGAAGGAACCTCAATCTCTCCTCGATACTGTATTCTGCTCGGATCTCCTTATTTATATGAAATTTCTGGAACAGTATGAATCACATGTAAATCAAAATAGATTTTTTTAATGTCATTTTTGATTTCATTTTCAGTGCGGTCCTAAGGGCTACCCAGTCTTCTATTAACGAACAATCTAATTAAAATTACATTCTGTAATCGCAGCCTAAGACTGTCTATTTGTGTGTCTATTTTTATATTACAACTACTAAATATTTTATTTTGTATTAATTTCATTACAAATTGTCGTTCAATTCATCATTCTGCATCGTGGCTCCGACTATATCAAGGTAATTCGTTTTAGTTTTATGTTTCATCGTTGTTAGAAAGTGACGTCGGAATCAGAAGTGACTTGGTGTGAGGCATTCTCGTATCCAGTCCAAGGTCCCAAAGACAGATTCAAGAACAGCAACTTTTTAGATAACAATTGCAATTGGAGGGATACAGAAGCCACAAATACAGATGGCAGGTGCATGATTAAAATACCCACACCTTAGGATTAGCTTTAAATAAGAATTCCTAAAATTACCTTTAATTTCCCTTTACTTCAAATGCAGTTAAACCTTAATTTTACTAAATTCCAAATTATGAGTCCATCAGAGAAAACCACAAGAATAACAATGGACTAATAACAAAATGGCAATGATGACAAAATACCAGAAACCACATCTACTTCAAAAAATGGGTACAGATCAAAAGTCAAGTTGTTATTTCTCCTCTCAAATTAAAATTTTACAATAAAAAACAACTTTCAAAAAGAAATTTATTTAGAGATAAATTGATTCAAAAAAAAAAAAATCTCTTTTATGAAGACTTTCAAGTTACTGAAAACTTAAAAAGAATTCAAATATTTCTTAAGCCTTTTGTGTTAAACCTTGAATGAGCCTAAATGTGAAAGGCAGACCTAAGCGACAGTTTATCCGATTGCCATATAGCCTAAATAATTTTTAATATCTAAACATGGATAGTAACTGGTTTTATTCTATCCTAATGTTTTGCTTTGTCTTGCTTCTATAACAATGTACAATTCTATATAATTATCTATATTCTCTTTAATTTTATAAATAAGACAGGCCTACAAAATTAGGGTCATTAAAAGTTGCCTACAATATTTTTTTTTTATCTGTATTTTTCCGTATCACATAAGGATGTTTTACAAAATGTATGTGGTGATATGGGAAAAACTGCTATTTATCAGTATTTTAATAGAAATATATATGTTTAAAAGAAAGGTATAAAATTATAATTGAAAATAGTAGTCTATTCTCAATAGTTAATTGAATTTATAAGTTCTTGTAATGCCTTTTCCTTTTCCCATATAACCTTCTGTTGGTTCTTTTGTCTTTTATAAACAGCATGTGGTTGTTCCCTGTGCAGCATTCAACAATAGTCCGTAATCATGGTCACATTCCATCTAACCTGGTATCGATGTTCCATTTTCGTGATATCTTGATGGAATCTTTCCCCTTGTTCTTCACTTATGGTACCAAGATTTTCGGGAGAGTAGTTCAAATGGGAATTCTGAAAGTGTATTTTCAAGCTCATGGAACAGTCTAATTCTTTCAATTTTGCCAGCCTATGTTCTACAATACAGTTAAAGTTAGGGTCTTTATAGTTCCCAAGAAATTTTGTTACAACTTCTTTAAATGATTCCCGTGCTTCTTTTTCAATCGTTTTCATTTTCATTTCAAACAGTTCATCTTTCAGAAGTTTTCGAGCATCAGAACCGACGAAAACATCTTCTTTCAGGTTCGCTTCTGAAAGGCCCGGTAATTTGTTGCACAGGTATTTACAACACTCACCTTCTTTTGGCAGTTCCCTTATAAAATTGTTTTATGAATCTCAGTTTAATATGAAGTGGAGGCAGGAGGACTTTAATTGGATCAACCAAAGTTTTCCTAACTAAATTCTTGTTTCCAATTACTAATGCAACGTTTATTGAATCATGCTTTATAGATTCAGTGTTTTTCCTCATTTTTTGCTGTCCCATTCACACAAGAAGCAAGGTACATGGTATATCCTTCCTGTTGTCCTAGAAGCATGGAAAGTATTTAAAAATCCCGGCATAATGATCCAACCATAATCCTCGTAATTCAGTTTGATCAGGCTAAATTCTCATAACATTTTCTTTCAGATATATAGAATATCCTACTGATGCTGAGGCATATGTGCTACTGTGATGAAAAAGAACAGCTTTGAGACTTCTTTTAGACGAGTCAATCAAAAGTCTTCACTCGTTCGCATAGTATTGTATATTAAACCTTTCCATCAGTCCAGGAATATTTCTGCAGTAAATGAGATTTATATATTGGGATTTTATATTGATTAGTATAAGACACTATTATTTATTCTTTTACTTTCATTTTTATTTTTATTATTTTACTTATTTATATCAATTTATTACTTCGTTAAGACCTATAATTTCAATTTTTATTTAGAAACTTTAAAAAATAAATAATAATACTGAAATCGAAAAAAATGATTTTGTGAAAAAATGGTGGGTGATTGAAAATTTTAAGTAATTTTCTTGAAGTCAACCTCCAAAAATCTTTAGCAATCAGCCATAACCTTTCAAACAATTTTTTCACTGCAGATCTGTATAATTAATACTTAACTTTAAATAAGTAATTCAAAGCACAATAAACGATATGTAGCAATTATGCAAGAATTTGTGTCGAATTGAGGAATTTAAGGTTTGTGAAATAAAGACTAAAAATGTTCAGCAAAAATATTTTTCCTATTGATTTTGATATGTTTAAACGATTAAATACAGCAAATCTGATTTTGAGTGGAATCCAAATATACGTTCCTCTTTATTACAATACCATTGAAGCGATGTTTGACATTTTAACAGCTACGCAGTCGTATATCTCTCTTTAACACTCCAATGCTCTGACAATTCTTTAGAAGATTCACTTTTCATAGTTTCTGTTTTAATTTCGAAGCTGATTAATATTTTTGGAAAATAATAATTTTCAAGCTTAATTAACAAATCTTCTTAATTATAACTAAAAATAATTTATAATAATTTATTTTAAAACCTTTGATTCAAAACATAAAAGGATTAAAATGCTAATACTACGAGGGCGATTCAAAAAGTAATCTTAATTATTTTTTATTGACAAAATATACACACATATACAAACAAAAACAATTTATCACTTTTTAATATAGACCCCCTTACGTTCAATACAGGTGCACCGGCATTTTAGCAGAATTTGGATTCTGCGAGGAAAAAATCTTTTCTTTGACTGTGAAGCCAAGTATACACTTCCTCTTTCATCTCATCATCCGTGCGAAACTTCGTGCCACAAAGTACCTACTTGAGGGGTCCAAACACATGGTAATTACTCGCTGCAAGGTCTGGTGAATATGGAGGATGTGGAAGACACTCGAAATGCAGATCTGTTAATTTTTCTACCATCTCAATAGCTGTATGTCGCTGAGCATTATCCAGCTGCAACAGCACATCAGAACGCAGTAAACCGCAACATTTTGACTTAATTGTGGGTTTCAAATGACTTTGAAGCATATTACAATACGATTCCCTATTCACAGTAAATCCCTTGGCCAAGTAATGTTCAAGGATTGGACGTTTACAGTCCCAGAAGAGCGTGAGCATCATTTTGCCAGCCGACGTAATTGGGCAAGTGTTTTAGAGGAGACTTTGCTGTACTTCAGCATATCGTGAATGATGTGGTATGCCAAGTTATGACTAATGAACACTATTTCAGCCATCTCGTTGATTATAAGCCGCGGGTTTTCCCATATCAATCGTTCCACTTGAGCGACAATGTCAGCCGTGGTTGCAGTGTGACGCCGACCGGAGCGAGCTACATCAGTCGTACTTGACACCCCACTTTTAAACTTCCTGTGTCGTTCGTAAACTTGCTGAAGCGACAAACAACTATACCCATACTGTCTTTGCATCCTGATACGAATATCTGCCAGTTTTTCCCCATTACTGCCCAAAAACCGGATAACTGCATGCTGCTCCTCTTTGGAGCATCCTTCTAACTGTGCGGCCATCTTGGCATTGTCTTGTTGACGTCACAGTTGGCGCATAACCCAAATATATACGCCCTCAGGTTCCTAAAATGGCGAGACATAACATATCTGTGAGAATCCTCTATTACGAGATTTTGAATTGTTGTGGCCATATTAAGATTACATTTTGACTCATCCTCATACTATTTCTAATATTGTAACTATTTTCTAACTACATTCACATACAAACAATGTATATAAGAATTTTAAAATCATATAAGAAATTTAATTCCCGGCAAGAATAATTTATATTTTCATAAGAGAATACAATTTAAGCAGTTTCTTAAAAAAATTAATTTTGTCATTTACATTACAATTTAATTTTAAGTACATGTCCTTACAGGATTTTATTGTAAGTTTCTACTTTTTTATAAGAAATTTAGGTTACAATATTAATACAAGAATTTAAGTATAATATTCAGATAAGAAATTTATTTGAAATAGAAAGCTTTATATAGGATTTAAGTTTAGTGTTTTTACATTTACACAAAACATTTAAGAATTTTGATATTTTCATAAGAATTTACATTAATAAGAATACAAGTAATTAATGATGAAAATTACTGATAAAAATGTCTAAACTAAAAAAAAAATATTACTTTATAAATTGCACAGCGATACATTTGGTTTACAGTTATCTATATTAAAATCTTGTATTACAAAACAAGTAATTTTGTATTCCTGCTACAAATAAATTAAATTTGTCCTGTATTGACATTTCAAACTACGGAAAGATTTAATTGTTATTGGATTTAAAAATCAATATGACTTGAAAGGCACAGATTCAAGTTCTCTAATCATGTTAATCTGAATGCATTGAAAGCATTCTTACTGTAGAAGCAATGTTATCAAAATATATAACGCTGTTATCAGTCAAAGAGATCAAATAACCATGTTTATCGTTATTTATATTTTATAAAATATACTTTGCTAAATCCATTTCCGAGAAATCTATTCCGATTCCAAAGTAATGAAGAAATGAAAAAAACTTGTATTAGGCAAATGTGGCAAATTTTTGGGTGGCAAAATATTTTTTTAAACGATGAAGTAATTGGCAATACTGAAAGAATATTCAGTGTTTTCTGTAACTTAATTATTAGTTCTTTTTAGATTTCTCTTTTAAAAGGTTTTGATCAGATTCCAAAACAAATAATTCTCTGAAATTAATAGTAAGCGGGCGGGAAATGTTACGAAGGCAGAAATCCAATTTTATTATATTTTGTTTAAGATTTTTTTATTAATCGGTATTTGTTGGCTTTCAAATTATGTATTAAAATAAAATAAAGATCTTTGATAATGCACGATATTAAAGTATTCCTTGTAAGTATCTAACTCTTAAAACATTCACGATTATTTTTTGCAATCAAAGATCTATCCCATCACGATATGATGCAATACGAAAATTAATTAAAATATTAAAACACTAGTAAATGTTAAATACTGTAGATGAATTCACAAGAGATTTTGCAGCTGGACACTAGAATTCCAACTGGAGTTTAGTTAATAAGCCTACACATTACTATTTAATCAGTGACAGAAAAAAAAATAAAAACTCCGATTATCTTGGGTTCAATTACCCGTGGGGTCGATTAACGGTGGTCCTCTATAGTCCTTACAAATTTTTTAACAAATAATTTTTTCACAACTTTTACTGTCATTAATTTAATGAAAAGTTTAATTAATCTATATTACTAAAATCGTAATTACTCTGTCTGTCTGTCTATCTGTCTGTCTGTTTGTCCGCCGCAATTTCCTGAGCGAATGGAAAATATAAATAATTTCTACAATGAAACGTCCGCGACAGGAATCGAACCGACAACTTTCTGCTCCGATGTTAGACGTCTTAGTCATCAAACCACGAGGACTACATTCTAATCTCAATAAAAAATAAAAATATATCATAGATATATGATTCACATGCTGGTTCTAAAAGCAGTCGTAGATTGACAGAATATAAACATCAAATATTAAATTAAAAAAAAAAAAAACTTTTAAAAAATTTTAGTTTTAGTTTACTTGATGTAATTTGTGTGTGTGTGTGTGTGTTTTAATAAATAAAAAGTTGTTTTCCGTTACATATGCGGAGGCTTTCAGAGCGAAGTGACGGGTAGCCGACTAGTTGTTTTCTAATAATCTTTACAATTTGAATTTAGAATTTTATTTTAAAAGTGAAATAAAATATTTAAGTTTATATGGTGAAGTAAAAACATTTTAAGTAATATGCATTTTTGTTTGATGTAATGTGGTTTCAACAAATTATCTACATTCTCTGAATCCAAATCATTCTCTGACATTTATAAACATCTGTGTGGAACACGAGTCTCTCATGCATCCATCAAACTCTCCTCAGAATGAGAGACAACTTGTCTTGGCGTCTCTTGTAATCTACAGTCGCCCCAAATCCATCTAATGCTTCTTTTACCAATGACAGACAACTTAGAGTTCTTTCGTGGAAATTTCAATCTTGGAGGAACTTTAAGAGAAAGAATATTTCTGCTTGAATTTTATCATCTCAGTGAGAATGGAGAGAATCAAGTTTCGAAATTCCTCTTTAATAGCATGAACGAATTCTTCGTTATTTAAAAATTGAGACAAAATCAAAATTAAATTAAATTTAAAATTAATCATCATATTAAGGTTTTCATTTTTATACAATTCGTTATTCCGTATTTATTTGCAGTAAATAAAAAAAAGAGAGAAAGAATTTTTAAAAGTTTTTTAAAATAGCCTAAATACAGGTCACTTGTTTTAATATTCAGTGTAGAGGTTGGTAGCACTAAAGACATGGATCCAGAGATCACAACCTCAAGGAGCGAAAGAAGGTTCGGGAAAATAAACCCAAACCCGTTCCCTTGGTTCACCTGGAAAGAAACCCTAGCAAAAAACAATGAAAGATACTAAAAATACTGAATTTAAACAAAATATATCATAAATAAAAGTACTGTAAAAGTCAACATTTCTATCAATTCTGAATTCTGATGTGAAACAAATTACTAAAAGCCTTTTCAAGAAGAATTCACGCTTTTTTCTATATTGCTGAAATAATTTTAAATTTTCATTTACAACAAAAAAAAAATAAATGTACAAAGAAATCTAATTATTAATAATTACTATTATTACAGTCGGACCTCTATTTAACGAAGTCGCTAAATCCCGAAAAAAAGTTCGTTGTATGAAAAATTCGTTAAATAGAGATTCACCTTTTAAAATAACTTTAAACTACATAAAACAGATTTAAAATACATAAACAATAAATCAATAAATATAATTAAGAAAAGTAATAAATTTAATGACATGAAGCATACATTACCACATGCCTACTTAAATTTTACTAATAAGTCTGTTAATTTTCTCAGAGTTTTTTTTTGTTGTTTTTTTGAAAAAGTATTTTTGCTCATAGTACGTCTCGCATCTTGCAATGCACCAAAAACCCCTTCAGGCGTATTATCTTCAAATCGACTTTTTCATAGACACATGTTTTTAAACGTGTTGAACAAGGATTCAATGAATAGAAGTTTGTATTACCTTATCACGATTTTTTATTATGGTTGATAAGCTGTTTCGAGGAATACCAAGTTTTAAAACAAGATCCTTTTTCTTCACGCCTTTATCCACCTCATCAAGAGTTAATTTTTTTTTTTTTTGTGATGCTCAAGGACTTTCGCTTTGACGTTTTCGGGCTACATGAAATTACCAGCACAATTGATCAAGTTTAACAATCTAGAAAAAGCGAGACTACTTCAAGGACACGGGACAGCTCCTTTGAGGAGCTCCAATGAGGGTGAAAGGTGGATATGGGGTGGACTGGGATTGCATTTCCTGGTTGAAATGCAAAGAATTACAGCGAATGGCGCCTTATAAAACATTTCAAGGAGGAAAAAAAAATAGATACCACAAAAAGTTCTTTAAATAGAAAATGCACCTCGCTATTTGGAGGTTATTTTACGAAGAAATTAGCAAAATGTTCTTGGTTCCAAAGAAAACTTCGGAAAATAGAGAAATTCACAAAATAGGGGTTCGTTAAATAGAGGTCCGACTGTATTATTATATTGTAAAATTAGCAATCAGCTAAGTTTTTGAAAAAGAAATCCTAAATATGGAATATGATTTTTATCATTACCAAAAGACATACAAATAAGAAATTTTATGTAGGGAATTAACATATATAAAAATATAAAGAGAATAAAGATATTTTGAATAGAAGTGATTATTTAAATGAAGAATAAATTAAACAGTGCTGTGTTGGTTAGATATTTCGTGAACGAGTTGAGCTGTGGAATAATCACTGATGTATCACCAGTCCTATTCACCTATCTATTTATGGCAACATGTGAATACACATATGTTACTGATTGCTTAATAATAGAATAATTACATAAATATGTATGTATGGCATTTTTTTTCATAGTGCTTTTCCAATCAACAGCATTCATATTTTTTTTAATTTCAACTTAGTCGATTTATTTTAAGAGTATAATTAAACTGCATTAGTTGCAACAAATACGCTTTTGTTTTTTATTTTTATTATTTTTTAAGTTTGTAAACTTTAATTTAATTTCTTTGTAACTCAATAATTCCAGGAATTTTTTATATTTTTGTAATGAAAATCGTTAACTATTTACAACAGCCTGAACGTGAATTATGCAAAAATATAACAAGGTAACCTTTACGTAAAAAGTAAGACTTCGATGACCTCTTTTCGACTGCGTTTGAATATTTGATGACTTAAGATTAAAGAACTCCTTAATAATTTGAACCCCTTCCATATGCTTCTAATACTGCTCCTACGCCCAAATATTACACCGTGAAATATGAAATAAAGGAATAAATTAATTCCATGAGATATAATATATCACTTAGGAATAATCCCGCAACCGCAAAAGAACAACTTTTCACATATTAATATTAGGATAACTGATAAATTAATTTCAATAAAACTTAACAGAAATTAAAGTAAGAATGGCAATGGAAGACAAATGGAACCTCCACAAATCTAAACTAAAAACATAAAACACATTAAAACTAAAGAAAAAGAAAATTCATGTGCTGCTCTCCGCCAGCCTGAATGAATGTGCGATTCGCATTTAAATAAATAAAACGCACCTAAAAATGCATAAACTCATTAGATATAGATATAGATGTTATAGATATAGATGTTATATCTATAATAGATGTTAAATGAAGATTACAGCTTATACACGATACTCCTGGCGACGAATTGATTGTGACTATTCTTTCGAGTGAAGATAACCAAATTCTGATGACTTGTGAATCTAGACAAATTTTCCTCTTTGGCGGAGACTTCAGACAAATTTTACCTGTAGTCAAGAATGACCGAGATTACATTATTAACAGTTCTTTGAAAAGATCTCATCCTTTCTCTCGTTGTCCATTTCGATACTAATTGATTATGGATGATAAAACGATGGTTTGTATGAGATAATCCAAGAATAATCAATTCCAATGAAAGGGGTTAAAGCAACATTTTGAAGTTTTGAAGACTCTTTTCAAGCCATATCTTTTTCAAGCATAATAAAATTGGAATAAGTACAACAAAACAAAATTTCAAAAACACGTGAGTCAATAAGTTTAGTTGTTTTTACAAAAACATATTAATAAGGTACAATTCAATTATTAAAAGTAATAATAAGAAGAAAATAAAATTTAAGCTAATCTAACAAAACTCGATTCCAAAGAAAGCAGTTAACGCAATATTTTGAAGTTCAATAATGCTCATTTAGAATTTGTCGACTTCCTCGTGACAATAAAAAATGAAAAACCGTTTTCCATTGTTGCACTAACATTGGGGCACAAGAACAACACAACAATTGTAGAGATGTAAGTCAAAAAACAATACGAAAAGAGTTGTAGTCCCTATGGCCTAATGGATAACACATCCGACTTCGGATCAGAAGGTTGCAGGTTTAATTCCCGTCGCGGAAATTTCATTGTAAAAATTATTTTTATTTTCCATTCGCACAGAAAATTGCGCCGGACACACAGAGAAATAAAAGATTTTAGTAATATAGATTAAAGTTTTCTTTCCTACAAGGAATAAAAAATAAGATATTTGAAAAGTCCAAATACTGTTATAATGAATAATTTAAAAACGAAAACATTTTTTCTGTGAAAAATATTTTAACTTTACAAAGTATTTTAATAAGAAATATAGTGTCTTACATATTGGAATAAATATTAATAATTGTCTAACAAATTCAAATGAAACAAAAGAGAAAAATTTGCAGGAATCGAATTATGAAAATATTAATACAATTAATTTCAATTATTATTTTAAATATAGGCTTTTTTTGCTTAAAAAGATTCATTTTCATTGTTGATAAATTTTGAAGTAATTTAACTTTCCTCTACTGTGACACTGTTCATATTAAAGGGAATTTAATTTCATTAAAAAAAAAATTAAATACGAAGACCTTGGGCCAGCATTTATAAACGTAGTTGATGAATATGTAAACAAAAACGATAAGCAATAGAAAAAAAAATAAAGAAAAAGAAATCGACAGATGTTTAAAAAAAATTCAGTACTCACTTGAAAGTAGTTGAACGAGTCCAGCTCCTCTTGCTGTCGACTTGTTGATGATGTCGGTCATACAACAGGCTATGACCGCCGTGAAACCTATTAGCAGGGCTAAGGCCGCCCCGACCCCCATGAGCACCGTGGCAATCTGCCAAGATACGCTCGGGATATCAGCGAACGTGGTGTATCTTCCGCACTCCTCCACCACAATCACTACTCCCACGGCAGTGACACGTGGGTAGTTGCATCTCCGGAACGATCCAAAGTAGACGTCGGTGATGTTGAATAGAGAACCCTGTATCCAATAAGGCAGGTAGAAGCTTACGGAAGCTACTAAGGAGAATAGGAGGGAGAGGGAGGCCCACAGAATGCCCAGTGAGGTTAGACTGGTCGCCATCACAACGGCCTGACACGGGAAACCAAGAAACTTATTTTGGAGCTGCCCGAGAAACACAGGAGTAATAGAAGCGAATCGCTTCCACTCGAACTTGAAAATTCCTATAAAATTATAAAACAGCTTGATTTCAATATCAGATATACGAATATCACGTGGAGGAAGACCAAATTCTCTACGACTCAGGGCCATTCCTGTACGAAAGGCCTCGCAGAATTTTGTGAAACGAGAAGGTTCCACAAAAGTATGATCCAGTCCTTTTACTTTTCCCTTTCGAAATACATAAACAAGTCCTCTGAAAAAGGAACACATATATATATATATACTGTATAAAAATCAGGATAAGACGGGTTCTAAAAAAAAAAAAACCAAGGCATCCACGAATTTGACAGTTCGGGTGTCTTATCACGTGATACAGAACATCCGTAAAGAGCAAAACACGATAAAAATATATCACAATTGTCTTGTTTGATTACATTATTTACCTGAGCTTCCTTTGTTTAGATGAAAGTGCGAAATGAATTGAAAATCCAGATTTAAAAGCACCAATTTCACAGAAGATTAGTAATAAATCAGAAGATGAATCACAAAATAGATGGGGAGGGTGAATTGTTTGAAAATGAATCATTGACATCGGTGAATGTTTCCTTATCCTTTATCTGCGACCCACCTCTCAAATATGTCGTGTGCAGTCGAATTTGCCGCTGTTGTCTCCCAGCGCCACAGTCAGCTCACTGCCGTAGCTCGCACGGGGAACTTCCGAGGAAGAATAAAGAGCATTATGGGCATGGTCTGGGGCTGGGCTTCGCACGAGTCGTGGTTCATCCACCACTGTTGAGCGCTCTCAGCCGTACACGAGGAACTTCGCACAGAGGCAACCTCGACTACAGCCACCGATTCTCTCTGGCAGCACCGTACGGAAGAAACGTCGCCGAACGAGTTGAATTCCGTTACCAGCTCTTTGTCAGCTATGGGCAAGTGTCGCTACCTCGTAGATGCAATTTAAGAAAAATCATATTGGTAGAAAGAATTTAAAAAAATTCATTCATGCAACAAATTCAGGTTAATAAAAATTTTTGTTAACAAAAATTTCTATGTATATTGTATTATTCTTGCAATTCTATCACATCATAAAAAGAAAAACAAATTTACAACTTTAATATGTCCTACCCAGGCTCACGAGTTCACTTAGACCATAAAAGAGAAATTAGTTGTGAATTCCAATTGGAAATAAACAAATATTTTTGAAGACAAAAGACAATCGATCACCTAATGCTCTTCATTCCTTAATAACTTGTCTTTCTTTCAATTGTGGCTTATCTTTATTTCATTTGGTCAAAATTTCATTTTGAGAAGATAATTAACAAATAAAGTAGAAATGTATACATTTATAAATTCATAACAACAATAATTATAATTCTAAATAGGAATATGATTTTAATTAATAATTTATAATTAAACTGAGGGAAAGGAGAAGTAATGGTTTTAAAAAGAAATTATAAAAAATTATTAAAATAGTTAGCAATTTTTCTTTTTAGGTTTTAGATTTAAAATTAAAAAGTTAAAGCTGTCCTCAAACAGGCCATACAGGCCCATGGGTACGCGGGAGGTAAGGCTCCCGACGTTTCTTGACCAACGGGACTAGAAGGAGTAGTATGCCTGCCCGCGTTTAACTCCCGGGAAAGAAACCCGGTACCCATTCAACAGAGGACTGGGTAAGCCCTAGGACCCGTTTGGAGGGGATTTAAAATTAGATGACAAAAAACTTCCTTAAGATATTTTCTGTTAATCCACTTCTGTTAACATGTCCTCATCTTAAACAACAGAAATTAAATACGAGGATTTGATACGATTAATATTAATCTGACATAAACAAATTAGTAAAAAATGCCTATTTAACTATGAAAATCGGAAGTGTCTGTATTCAATAGATCTTGTCATTGGAATTTAGGCTTTTCTCTTTTATCGTTTCCATGGCTTCATAAAAAAAAGTAAGAAAAGAAATTTTAGGAAATAACATTATAAGGACAGTAGGCTTTATATTCTTTCGAAATTTTTGTTACATTTATCTAAGTAAACTAATAAATATTCTTAAGAGAGGTTGGTAACTACTTAATCATTATCCTAACCTCTCTTAAGAATATATTTTTTTCTCTAATGTTTGTAATTCATCGAAGAGATAACATAAAGGCTGTAGTTGATTAAATAAATTTTACTTGTTTAAGAAAGTCCTTTTTCAGCCTATACGCAGTTTAAAAAAATTATTTACAATTATAATTTAATAAATTTAAACTTTAAAAAAGGTAAGTAAAAAAATAAAAAGTTAAAATAAAAGCTCAGACTAGTTTCTGCTTCCTAGCAAGCTGTCATCGGTGAGTGAATTCTTTCTTGCAATCTGAGTGTTTTTATAGGCAAACGTTCACGACTCAATCAATCAGAAGCTTGGTTGCTAGAACCAATTGTCAGCTAGTTAATTTGAATAATGAGCCGAGTGCAGCGAACATGGCGGGTGTTCATGGCATTATCCCTATCGGTGACCAAAAGAAACTCTGAGAACACATGGCTTTGTTTACAAACATTTTCACGTTAAGATGTATCCAATGTTTACTAATAACGGAGCTCTGCAGTAAAGCCACTCAATAAAGACAGTTCCTAACATAACAAATACTCGTAGCAAACTACAGAATATATTAAAGTATGAAAATCCAAAAAATAATTACGGCCTTAGAAACAATAACAGGATTTTAATGAAACTGTTCAGCCAGTTAGATCCTGAGATATATAATGTCAAAAATATCGGAAAATTAAAAAATCTTCTAATAGAAAAAATAATCAACGAAAAAATAATTTGGAACATATAAATGAAAAAGCTAAAGAAACTATATCTTTATATCTTGTTTTATTTTATATCTTATTCATGTTGCTTTTGTTATTTTTACATAATATTTTAATTCACTCTAATTATGTACTGGTCTTATTTGTCATATAATATTTTTACTCCACTCTAATTATGTACTGTTCTAATTTTTGTTTGTAATATTTTTACAAAAGATTTTTTTGTAATATTTTTACTTAATGTATTCTTTATTATCTATCATACTTAACTACTCTCAGCACCTACATCACAGGTACGTGAGTTTACCTAGTAGGACTGTAATGTTTAAATTTGCAAGAAATAAATAAAAAAAAAAAAAATAGTTTGTTATAAATCCCTCGATTTTTTCTTAAACCCAGATTGATATATGTTTTTCACAGAAACATAATCGTTTATACATAATTCTGAATTTGCAATGAAAATCGACTCCTTGCATTTACGTTTAAAATCTGCTTTTTCTGATGTGAGCACTTTTGGATTTTGGGTATCGAAAACATGATTTGTATATTTCATGTGTAGTACATAAGCTAAATCTTTTTTCATAATGGCACGAGTGTGTCCGCCATGCGCATCTGGAGGGCACGACTAGTTTGCTTCTGATTGACTGAGACGTGAACTTTTGCCTATAAGAACAGTCAGATTGCAAGAAAGAATTCACTCACCGATGACAGCTTGCTAGCAACCAGAAACTAGTCTGAGCTTTTATTTTAACTTTTTAATTTTTTACTTACCTTTTTTAAAGTTTCAATGTTTTAAATTTTAATTGTAAATAATTTTTTAAACTGTGTGCAGGCTGAAAAAGGACTTTTTTAAGATAACATAAAAGTTGTAATAAAAAAAGTCTTAAAATTAAGTCGAAATTCGTCTCCTTATCCATCCATCGTATGTGATCAAAAAATAACTCAAACAATTATATATCTTGGAAGGTTGACATTTTAGAGACAGTTTAGTTTGAAGATTCCTGTTGATTTGTTTTTGTATTTTTTGTTTGATTTTTGGTTCAAAAGGATTTTGCCACTGGAATTACAGCCCCTAGGCTTACAAAGTCCACAACTTATTTCGTTAATAAAATATTTTTTTAATAACAAAGGACAAAGAATAGAGAGAAAAAGAAGAAAAAAACATAAAAAGAAAAGAAAGGAAACATTAATGCCAGTTTTAGGATTCGAATCCACATTCAGTATTTAATAGATACATCGTTAGGAAGAAAAAGACAAAATACGGTGCCTGCACTTATCTCGATAATTCAAAGAGGAGCGGTAGGAGTTTATTCTTACAATTATTACTTTTTTATTTATTTATTTTTGTTATATGGTAAACGTTGATTTTTGTTAGGAAATTTCTCTATTGAATTTTAATAGTATTACCTCTAAATGTGATAAAACTATCAATACAAACAGTCAGTATTATATACAACATTGATAG